>CAUYRH010146094.1:0-78865 GCA_963574655.1 Perodicticus potto | reverse complement strand
GATCCACTTAGATAATGTGAAGTTCAATCATTATGAATGTGATTGATTAATCATATTACTAATACATTCCTTTTAGAAGGATATTTGGAGAATACTTAGAGATCTAAAAATAGACCTGCCATTCGATCCTATAATTCCTTTACTAGGTATATACCCAGAAGACCAAAAATCACATTATAACAAAGACATCTGTACCAGAATGTTCATTGCAGCCCAATTCTTAACTGCCAAGTCATGGAAGAAGCCCAAGTGCCCATCAAACCACAAATGGATTAATAAATTGTGGTACATGTATACCATGGAATATTATGCAACTTTAACAAAAGATGGAGACTTTACCTCTTTTGGTAAATGGATGGAGCTGGAACATATTCTTCTTAGCAAAGTATCTCAAGAATGGAAGAAAAAGTATCCAATGTACTCAGCCCTATTATGAAAAAAGTGGTTTCATATGAAGGCTATAACCCAACTTTATTACAAGAATATGGGAAAAGGAATTTGTAACTTCCTGGAACTTGGAAATTTCCAAGTTCTGTGAAATCCTGTAGTTCTGTGGGGGCTGGACTAGCATCTCCCGCTTGATTCAAACTGGCCAATGAGAAGGGTACCTGTGGAGTGGAACTTTTTGACTGTCGATAAAAAAGGAAAGACCAAGCCAGTCGGGGAGCACGGCCATTTGGAATTTTTCTATGCTATAAGTTCCCAGCTGGTAAATAAAGCCCTTCCTCTTATAAAAAAAAATAAAAAAAAAAAAAGAATATGGGAAAAGGGGCAAGGGAGGGATGGGGAGGGGCAAGGTTGGGGTGGAGGGAGTGTAATTGATGGGGCTACACCTACGGTGCATCTCAGAAGGGTACAGGCAAAACTTACTAAATGTAGAACATAAATGTCTTCATACAATAACTAAGAAAATGCCATGAAGGCTATGTTAAACAGTTTGATGAAAATATTTCAGATTGTATATAAATGAGCACATTATACCCCTTGATCGCACTAATGTACACAGCTATGACTTAATAAAAAAATAATAAAATTAAAAAGAAAAACTCAATAACCCCCCAAAATCAAAATATTCTTTCATCTCACATTACTGATATCACTGACCTCAAATACCAGTAAATATCATGTTTTATTTCTTATATTTTTAAGCCAAAATGGACTGAATATCTAATGCTAAGTCAGTCTATATTACGACTTTTTTTTCTATAATGTTAACAATGTTCAGAAGAATTCTCTTCTGCCCAATGAGAAGATCACAAATAGAACTTTAAGAAATCTATTCAGAGGTGAGAAGGACAGGCAAGAAATCAAGAATGACTTGGAGATTTTAGGTCCAAATGACAAGAAGTTTAAGGAAAACCATTAACACAAACAAAGAAGTTGAGAGAAGAGGCTGAGTCTAGAGAGAAGAAAAAGAGGAGAAATGATTTTTAGACATATTGATTTTGGGTTAGAAATGCAGAAATGAAAGAAATCAGAGATTGCAACATAAAATAATTAGCATTAACAGCATAAAACAAGCTGTCATGTGCTTAATTAGGTGACTCATTAGAAAATTTGCAGCACTACCTATTTATGATATGTTGTTTTCTAAAAAAAATGTACCTAGATCTGGCGTATATAAAACAAGACTGGCAAAATATTGACAATTGGTTAGCTAGGCAATGAGAATGTGGGAATTCATGACATTATTCTCTCTACTTTGTATACATATGCAATTTCTATTAAAATGATTTTTTTAAGGTGATGTAGAGAAATATATTAAATGAAGGCTTACAGCTGGAGAAGATTGTGGGAGCCACCTTCCCAGAAGTAAATAAAAAGGAGAGTCAGGAGATATGAGTTTCCTAAAGAGGGCAAGAAAAAGAGAGACAAGCATCAGAGAAAAAGCTGCAGGGAAATCTCAAATTTAAATGTGCTAGGGGAAAAGAACTCAGAACAATTAGAAAGAGAGAGAAACTCAACTAGAATAAGGGTGCATCATAGACCCTTACAGGAAAGGGAAAAGTCTAACTTAAAAAGGGAGAAAAGAAAGAATGGTTGATGTTAAAACTGGGCCTTTTAAGGTGACCAGGATGGGAAAAGAAGGAGCTCAAGTTAGATAAACTTAAACCTTTCCATCAATAGGAAAGGAAGCCTCTCCCAAGATGGGTGGTCCCAGGGAAGAATTGCTCTAACTTATTAAAAAAAAAATCATTGTTTTTCCTCTGTCCGGAACCAAGAAATGGGCAACTTTGCAGTGACGCACAGGAGGTAAATGTTGAGCTGACAAAACTAGTTTCATTTGATGTGACAAGAAAGGCCATATCACTGGCATAGAAATCATCTTAACAGCACTCTTATATATGGGGAGCAAATATGAAAACTACAAAATCTTCCAGAAGAAGGAAGGTTGGTGGCTAAAATAGTTCTTGATAAGAATACAATATCCTGCCTGCACAATATACTTTGCTGTGAGGTCTACAGTTCATGCCTACTGTGCGTCCTAGTTCTGAGTCTAACCACTTAATAAATCCAATGCTCCCTCTCCCCCAAGTTCTTGGAGGATGTTGGCCTTTGTGGCGTTAAGTCTTGGACGTGGGTACTAAAGATATAGGGTTGTGGAAACAAATTTTTTTAAAAAAGGAAAAAGAAATTTCTTCTCTTTCAGAACCAGGCAGAATTTCCCCCACATATTCCAATTATGTAATGTCCTTTACCCAAGATCTCAGGAATAAAATCCAGGCTTCTTATTGCTGAAACCTACAAGAAAATTAATTCCCAACATAATGCCATGTATAATACGTGCATACACCTGGGAAGCCAAGATACTCATGGCCATAATAAACTTATAGCAGGATTTTAACTATCACACCATTAGTGCCTACAAATGGGGAGAACATATGTATTAATAATTACAGAAATCTCACATGAGATGACATCATCTACATATGAGCTGAAGTGTATTCCCCTAGAAAATGAAGCCAAGTATTTCTCTGGCAGCAACCTAACTCATTAAAAATCTTAAATCATATTGCCTGAAAACCTGGAGAAAATTTCCAGAAGTCAGTGTACAGGTCAGCTTCATTGTTCTCTGCCTTGCTCACCTCCCCCGTGTCTCTACACAGTTAGTTGATGTGCTATTGAAAGGCTCAAACTACTGGTGTCCCAGTAGTTACTAACTGGATGTTATTCTTCTATATTTTGGAGTGTGTTTGGTGGGTTAAGATTGACAGTAGTTAATAGACTAGATGAAGTTCAGCCAGCAAAGGTAAGGGAAAGTCCTAAAATTAAAATTTATCAAATTAGGTGATAAAAAACAAAGTCAATCAATAAACAACAGAGTAAAATGCTTGAATGTTACTAATTTGCCCAAGTGTAGATCATACACCAAAATTTGGGTACTACCTACTTTGAAGCTCATGGTAAAAAGAGAATACCCCCAGTCCATAATAGTTTCTCAATAAAAATTCAATTAATTGGTCCAGCCATAACTCAATCAGGAAGTGCCTGAGATACGTGTATTCCCATGGACAGATGGCTAAAGTAAGGGACACTAACACGGAAATTAGTCAAGAGACCTGAGTGCTTGACCTGGAGCAAATTACACCTAGCTCTCCATGCACCCTTCCCTCTACTGTAAAATAGAAAAAGTAACTACCTCATAGAATAGAATAAGTCAATTTATGTAAACATGTCCCTCTATTCTAAAGGAATTATTGACCTGAAATTTAGGCCTTGGGAAAACTTGTCCTTCCAAGATGTTAACTTTTTCTATAGAATAGATAATTGGGAATAATTTTGTTTAGCTACATTTTGTATTTTACTAGCTTTACCTGTTTTTGATAGATATTTTTAAAAGCTTCTTCTTAGGAGACTTCTCTTTAAAAAGCCATATTCTTTCTTCATATTTTAAATGTTAAAAAACAATAACTTTTAAAATATCTTTATAATGGTGTTCTCATTCCTCCTTTAGGGTATTTGGAATTTAATTAGCTCTGCAAGGGGCTTATACCCAAGCAATGGAAACTAATTTTAGGAATGTAATTGGCTAATGAGAGAATGATTTGGGATTAAGAGGGGCTTTTCTATTGAACACAAAATAATTTTTTATCAAACTTATAGTTTAAAATGCCTCTAGATATGAAAACCATGGATGCCCATTTAGCATTTCATAAAAAGTAACTTCTCCACAAAGAACCATTCTTCAGCACTTCTTAGTAATTTTTTGTGATTATCAGGGTTTTATATTTCCTTATCTAAGTCCATTTGGGCTGCTATAGTAGACTATGTAGCTTGTAAACAAGAAAAATTGATTTTTCACAGCTTTGGAGGCTGGGAAGTTCAAGATCAAGGTCCTGGTAGATTTGGTGTCTGTTGAAGACCCACTTGCTTGTTCATGGATGGCTACCTTCTCACTGTATCCTCACAGGGTTGTAGGACTGAGTGAGCTTCTTTAGGCTTCTTTCATAAGGGAACTAATTTCTCTCATGAGGGCTTCATGTTCCTGACCTAATCACATTGGGATTAGATTTCAACATATGAATTTGGGGGAAGACACAAACATTCAGCCTATAACAATCTTATTTCCGGCTTTGAGGTATTAAACGATTGTCTACTTGTGTGTCTCTGCCTTAACTCTCTAACTTTATTAAATAACTTTGTTGACAGCACAGTATCATCTTTTACTTTGTATCCTACAGTAACTACTATATGCCTAGACACATAGTTATTCAAAATACTTTTGTTCAGTGAATGACATTTTTTAAGGCAATTGAACCAAATCTAGCCATTAAATGCTATTTCCTCTCTTTAAAATAGTTTCTTCATTTACCTGTATTTCAACACCTCAATATAAGGCAAGGACAGCAAACACAGCCTCATAGTCCTTCTCAACACCACTAACCAGGCAGCCACTCCCAACTAACCTATTCTGTCATCCTTAAACCGTGCTAAAAAACCAACATCAGAGTCTCAGAGCTATAGTTAATGGAGCGAGAGGCAAACATATTCCACATTCTTTCATCTCTGAAGAAAATCTTATTTCAAAATATTACTATTTTATTTAAAATAAAACCAAGCTGCGCTATCCTACCCTGTTTAGTTTTAGCCCTCCATAATCAAACATCCCACAAGATATATGTATATGTACCCTGTCTCCTCTTTTCCCCCTACATCTGTCTCATCAATTGACCCCAGCATGGCTGTATATGAAGAATTAGCTCAGGTGATTATGGTGGCTCAGAAATTCCCAGATCTACAAGCTGAAGATTCAGGGGATCCTGTGGAATAATTCCAGCCTGAGTCTAAAGATCTGAAAACCAGGGGAGCGAACAGTTCCAGTCCTAGTCCCAGGAGAGGATCAGTGTCTCATCTTGAGAACACAGCCAGAGAGAAGGACATGTCTGTTTTTCAAACTTTCTTTCTATTCAGGCCTTCAACAAATTGGATGAGGCCCACCCATTCAGCAGAGAGCAATCTGCTTTATGAAGTCTCTGGGTTTAGATGTTAATCTTATCCAGAAACACTAATATATGTACACCCAAAATAATGTGTAAGCAACTATCTGGGCACCCTGTGGCCTAGTCAAGTTGACACATATCATTAAATGTCAGACCACTCCAGCTAGTCCTTCTCAGTATTATTTCCCCCAGTTCATCATTTACAAGATATGTGTTGGTATTACTCAAACCTTAGTCCTAGGCCACATTTCTTCTCTTCTTCACTTTTCCTAATGACACGTGTATGTCAGATACATAGAAATATATATTCCTATGAATACATATAAATATACATACACACTTGCACACATATAGTTTACATGATAGGCATCAAAATTGGCAGTCTCATAAAATAATATTTTATGTCTACATGATTCTTTTTGACATTTTCTATCCCACTATACTGCATTTATTTCTATTCTTTTTTTTTTTTTTAATTTTTGTCTTAACCCACTAAAATGATGTAATAACACTAATGGATCGTGACTCACAGTTCTAAAAACACTGCTTTTCTCATGACTTTAAATAACATCTATAGGCTGAAGATTCCTAAATTTATCTCTCTCCTTTCGGCTCCAGGCTTGTAAATTCAAATGCCTGCTTGCCATTTTGTAGGAAAATCAAATGTGATCTCATAAAAACTGAGGTCTCTATTTTGTTCACAAATCATTATTCTTCCCCATTAACAAATGACACTACCTTTTACCCAGTTGATCAAGCCTGAAAACTCTGAGTTTGTCCTTGCTTTCCCCTTACCTTTGTTCCCATCCTCCCACCCCCACTCACAAAGAAGCAGTCTATGATAAGGTTTTGCACAGGGTCTGAGACAATAATCAGGATCTGTGAAAAACATCTGGTGCCAAACAGGAATGTTTTACCTGGAGCTGTGCAAAGTCATCCTCACTTCATCGTCTTGGGACAGCAGATTTAGGGTTGGGTCTGTCTGGTCATCCTGTCCAACTTTCTCATGGGTCAGGAATTAGTATGTTCCTCTCTCTTTGAACCCCTTGAGTCTATTTCTGCTACTATTATCTCTGTATGGATGAAGAAATTCAACTGAGAACCGTACTGACTTGCAGTTCTCCAAGCCCATGCATTTAACACATTCCTTCCTTCCAGTTCTGAAGCTATTGCCTTTAATCAGTTGAATGTTTGGCTATTATAACAGAGGATACAGTGGACTCAAGAGGGTCTCACCTTAAACCTATATCCACTGAATAATTCCTGAGAGGCAGCATGCTAAAAGATCAATTCATCATATCATCAATTTTCCACATTTACTTATCAATAGATTATATTATTAATTCTTTATGATGCTTATGATATTATCAGCTACATTGGTGAGGTCTAAGAGAGAAGTAAGAAAACACAACTCCAGAGTTGTAGAGTCTTCACCTCTCTGCCTCTCCTCCTCTACCCTTCATCGCTCTCTTTCCCAGGACCAGCAGTTCCCGTCTTTCCACTAGCAAGAAGTTCCTTTGCTTTGTCCTGTTTCCAACAGCTGAGGCAGAAGGGAGTCAGAAGAGATGCAAATTTAACAGTCTTTAAAACGTTGTTATGAGCAGAATAAACTAACCTTCAGGGACAGAGGGGATGAGGTTTTCAGGGTGCTGAAAATGTTCTATGTCTTGAGCTGGTTTAGTAGGCAAGAGGTTTGTTGAACTACATCATTAACATTTTTGATTTTTTTTTTTAGACAAGGTCTTACTCTCTTGCCCAGGCTAGAGTATAGTAGCCATCTTCATCATCATGTCATCATAGCTCAAATCAACCTCAAATTCCTAGTCTGCCAAATGGCTGAATTTCAGTGTGTGTAACCATGGCTGGCTAATTTTTCTGTGTATTTCAGAGATAGAGTCTTACTCTCACCCAGTCTAGTATTGATCTGCTGGCCTCAAGCAGTTATCCCTCCTGGGCCTCCTGAAGTACTAGATTATAGGCATGAGTCATTGCACCCAGCCTCATTTATGCATTTTTCTGTTCATGTTATACCTCAATATGCAATGATAATACTGAAACCCATGATGAATGTCACAAATATTGCATGTCATACTAATTGTTATATGCTTTCTAAATAGTCAAAAGAATTATTTTATTTAATTTGATAAATTAGGTCATTACTCATTTGGCATTACCCTAAAAATGCCAAAATACTAATAAGACGGAAAGTGACTTCAAAAGACTTGTAAAAAAGAACAGGTTGAAACTGAAAAATTCAAAACAAAGTACTGAAAGTGTGGATGTTTCCATAAAAATAATATATTTGATATATTCAATAAAGTTTCATGACTATATTTAAAGGAAGAATACATTCATAATAAGACTATACTACCTTTAAATTTTAACACATTAAATATTCCTTAAGATTTGCCTAAATAGAGAGCAATTCCTATAATATTTTTATTAAATATATTTAAGGAGAATATATTGTCACATTCATAAGAAGACTATGTTCTTATCCATTGCATACATTTAAGTAAATTTTTCTCTTTTAAAAAGTTTTATAAAATGATTAATTTTGTATTTGCTGAGAAGTGTCATTCAACAAATTAACCCTTCAGCAAATTGGTTTCTGGTGAATGTCTTTTAAGGAATTTATCTTTTTTTGGTTAAAATGTAGGTCTCATTTTTTAAAGCCAGAAACTGCTACAGTTAGACAAAACTTAAAGCCAGCCCTGTATTTAGAATGAGCATTATGTAAAACCCACCTAAAGTGGGTCTTCTGGATAAAGGTAGCCCTTTAGAAGTAGGCTAAAGTTAAACCTCTAAGTTTATGAGAGACCCTTCCTAGCACCTGGGGCAAGTACTACATCACCTTTTTCTCCATATAACGGAAGGGTAAAATTGACAATGGGGAATATGTAATAAAGAGAATGGCTTGGAAAAAAAAAACAAAAACATTTTCTGTCTGTTAACAACTTCCTTACCATTTTCTGAGAACTAAAACCTACATCCCTGCCTCAGGCCAGTGGTCAGGAGGGTCAGGGGAAGTGCCCTTTTGCTTTTTGTGCAACAGGAGATGGGATGAATCTGGGTGGAGATCACAAGATTGTCTTAGCCCAAAATGGGATTAAGGGATTAATCAGAGTCTTTAAAAGCTCTGGGCTTCTGCTCTGAAGGCGAACACCAGTACTTTGAGATAGGAGTCTGCCAACCTCCTCATTTGCCTGCAAATTAATGCACTTCTCTTTCCTTCTCTTCAAACCACGTGTTTTTGTTCTTCTGGTACAGCCTTGGGAACAAGTGCAGAACTTTTGGTAACAGATTAAAATGCTTCAGAGAATTTAATCAAGTTTGCAAATGTTATTAAATTTAAGAAAATTTAATTTGCTAGATTTATAACTTTAGTGGCTTTAATTTATATTGTTTAAAACAATTTAATTATGTTTGCAAACAATAGATGTTTAAGAAATTATAATCTTTCAGATGTATAAATTAATTAAACATTAATAAAAATAAAAAATAAAAAACCCTTAAAGCCAAACAAGATTATGGTAAGCAGCAGCAGGTAACAGCAAAACCAATAGGCAGCCTGGTAAGAGCTGAATAATTTTTGAAGAAGAGAGATAGTAGAGAAAAACAAAAGTAAAGGAAGGTAAGTTGAACACCATCCTGTCTAACACTGTTTAAAACTTTAAAAAACGATAAAAGGAAGGGGAACTTTTGAAATAAATAAAAATAAACTATGCAATACATTTTGAAGGAAAGATCAAAGGAAATTTATATAGGAGAGTGACCTGGACCCTGGGGAAGTTTTGGAGGAGAATGCTTCAAGACCCCAGATTTGTAGGTAAGCTGGTTTGGACACTAATGAAGATGGACAGGTCTGGGTTTGTGGGCAGTGGAAAGCCTTCACCTTCCTCCACAACTGCAGGGCTTCTGCCTGAGTGCACGTTACCCTCCCCTGAAGGAGAGCTCCCACGCAGGCTCCCTGCTGCCACAGGTGTATACCTGGGACAGTCTGTGTTTTTCTCCTCAGGGAGGTGTAATGGGCCAGCACCTTCTAACATGGGGGACCTCTCTCTGTTTCCTTCCACCCACATTCTCTGCTCGATTTCCACTTGTTTTGGAAGCCCCTGTACTTCCTTTGTAGTTCCAAGTTTCATCTGGAATTTGTGTTTCTGTTTCATGTTCTCCTTGTGAGATTTGTATGATTTCCTAGAAAAGAAAAGGGGAATTCCAACTTTCACCATCATTTTCAAGCCACACCTGGCCAAATGTTTGGTGGATTTCAATAAAAACATAAAGTACAAGAGAATTGTTTGTTTTCTAAGCTAAAATACTTTTAAATTACAATAAGATGGACTTTTATGAGGGGAAATCATCCCATTTTAAGACATACTAACAAGTTATCAAAGTTAGAGTGGAAAAGAGCTGTAGGAGGAAAATCGCTGAGGGGAGCATATTCCCAGAGAGTCTCTTTAGGAGTCTCCCTCTGTTAGGTCCCCTTTCATTGTTCCTTCCCTGTAGGGAACACTACACAAAAATTCTGCTCCCAACTGTCCTTCGTTTGTTTCAAATTGGAAGATGACAAATGTTTAAAAGAAGCCTGCGGGAAAGGGTATCTCGTCATCTGAGACTGATGTCCCCTGGAGGATGACACCCTGGGAAGCATCCTGAGAGAGGGCAGTCTGGGGGAGAAAGGCAGAAACGCAGAAGTTTCAGAGCACAAACTCTGCACTGCACCAGTGAGTCAGTGCCGCATAACTGGACCTACTCAGCCAGTTGTCAGCACAAATAGATTAGAGAATAGTTGGCTGATAGGTTCAAGCACTCTGAAAATGTGCTGTGATCCGTGACCCTGGAAAATTTCCAAAAACCTTTTAAGAATTCAGACCAGAGCAGACTAATGAAGCTGATATGCCATCACTACAAGGGGATGTGTTTTCAATGGAAAATGGGGAATCTGAAGGCCAGACCAGCTGGAATGAAATCTCCTCTCAGTCTAGGGAGATATGCGGTCTCAGTAACCCCATGTCCCAGTAGCTCAGCAGTGATTTGTTGTTTTTAATTAGACTTTGCCGGGTCAATTTTTAGAGTTGGGGGGTTCGACAACATATCAACCAATCAATGAATTAATCACATTAATTTCAAGGTCACCAGATCAAAATTCTATGCCATTGGTCCCCTTAGCATACTACAGATAAGAATTTTTCCATACAATTCTTATTTTAACAATTAAAGGACCCCTAAATAAGGTAAACATATAAAGAAAAAACAAAAAATCACAAAACACTATGCTTTTCAGAGTGCAAATTTCTAATGCTGCCGTAGTCAATGTCCTAACACAGACACTCTATGTGTGGTAAGCTTGGTGAACTACCCTCCACATACACAGAGACCAATATATATTATGCAGCCAACTTGGTTTACTTTTATGCCCCCTTTTCTAAGTCATTCTCTTCCATATAACCTGGGATGGCAACCTGCTTTGACCTCTTGATTCGTTCACTTTCCCATCCCTGCATTTGCTTCTCAGGTCAGCAACTGTAGGTACTGACCACTGACTCAGCTCCTCATCAGACATGAGTCACAGTTTATCTTTAGATAACAGCCATCTCAGATCTGCAGAAGTGCCAGAAACCACTCAGTGGTGTCCACGTGACTTGAATTTGCCTTGCAAATTTTGGAAGTAGCTCAGACACATTCTGTTCTTCTGGAGAATGTCAATCCTGAGATTTTAGTAATCTTCTGAACCGTCTTCCTCTCTCATTCCCATCATTTCTTCTGAACTTTACCAGATGTCTTGAATTCCAGCAGAAACAATGGGTAGCAAATGAATAAATGATTCTACCCCACGTGTTGTAAGGAAATAATCAAGGCAGAGAGTCTTCTCCCTTCCTCTGCTCTGCACTCTACCAGGGGCAGACCCAAGGGAATTTTTTCTTCCCTGCTGCTCAGTTACATAAGCAAAATGTCACATAAAGTGAACACTGGGAAAGCCCCAAGTGTGATATTTATTATGGGTTGAATTGTTAGGTCTATGTTTGCATCTACTATGATACTTCATGAAAATAAAATGGAAACCAGAACAAAAATATTGCTAAAGGTGTATATGAGCATTTTTTATCTTAGCATTTATTAAATTCACACTATATGGAATGCATATTAAGTACTAGATGAGAGATGCAAGTAGGAATTAAAAAAAAATCACCTGCATTCAAAGAAACCAGATAGATACATAGATAATCAGAACAAAAATGGTAAGAACTTACAGGACTATGGAAGGCATGATAATTAATTTTGGTAGGTTGGGGTAATAATGACAAAAATTGCTCAGTAATTGAACTATACCTTGCATGTAAGATAGAAATTGCAGAAAAATTCATACATAATTTTTAAAATGAGGTCTACTCATTTTTAGTTGCTTAAATGCCATCTATTTATATAGTTTTTTTAAGTAGAAAAAAAAAACTTTAAGACTGAAGTACTCCTAAGAGTTGAATGAAAAGAAGATTTTAAAGATGGAAATGAACTAGGGTAAACAACCCAGGCACCAGGACTCACATTTGTTATACTAAAGAGGTTTGTCTGGTTTGTCCACTGCCCTTCACAACATAAGAAATATTGACCAGAGGGATCTATTGTACAGGACATCGACCAAGGAGTTAGGTGACATCCTATTCTCAGCTCTGCAACGGATGTGCTCACTGACCTTGGGTAAATCTCTTGACTTTCTTTTGTTTTCAGAATCTCTGTGCATTCCATTGACATTTGGTTTATTTTCTTCTTTATGGGTATCCCTTGTTGCAGGCAGATCTTCAAAGCACTCTCATTTCCAAATCAAAATGAAAAATAACACATTCAAATGTTTTTGCCCAGATTTGCATACCAAGTTCGAGTTCTCTAAATCCAAGTCTGTGAAATGAAAATAGCTCCGCTAAAGGATAACTAGTAAAATCAGAATAGATTTTGAACTTCCATATTAAAACCTGTAGAAAGATGAACATTTAAGTCATGGATTTGGGTAGTTCTTGTCTTAACAGCAGCAGTCTTCAAAGTGAACAGAGCTCGAGAGGAAAGAAAAAAAGAATGGCTAGGAACGAATAGGTCTGAAAAACAAATGAAGCACACAGGGCCAGCTCTAGTTGACATAAGAGGCAGGTGGAGCTGAAGAAAATCTCTGTGTGATGCAGGTCTGAGGTCTGACCTCACAGGGTGCTCTGATGCTGCACTGACCCATCAGAGTTGTCCCGTATTGAGACAAAACATCCTTGAGAGATAAATATCCTTAGAGTACAAAGAGAAATAACCCCAGGCTATAATTGCTTGGTGTAAATATTTTTATGGCAAATGCCATGTTGGTGTTTTTCTTCCTGTGCACTTGCATATGGTCACTCAAATACCTTCTGCTTTTGGCCAATCCACCCTCTCTCCTCAGTTGAGCTATAATTAGAGTAATATGTTAACATTCACAACCCTAAACCCAGTGTTTCATGACTCTAAAAAGTGGCCTGGACTGATGAAATTAAGTTTCTGAACCTACATTCCAAAGACTCCGGCAGGACCGTGTAGAAAAGGCCACCTTATGGTCCCATACAGCAGCCTTCATGTAGGATGGAGGATGTAATTGGTGAGGCAGAAGATATCCTAGGGCTTTTTTTTTCTTTCCTTCCCTCTCTTTATTCTTTTCTTTTTTTCACAGAGTCTTGCTCTGTCACCTGGGCTGGAGTGCTGCGGCGTCAGCCTAATTCACAGCAACCTCAAACTCCTGGGTTCAAGAAATTCTCTTGCCTCATCCTCCCAAGGCAGGCTAACTGGGACTAAAGGTGCCCACCACAACACACAGCTAAGTTTTCCGTTTTTAGTAGAGATGGGTTCTCACTTTGCTCAGATTGGTCTTGAACTTCTAAGCTCTAGGGATCCTCCTGCCTCAGCCTCACAGAGTGCTAGGACCACAGGTGCGAGCCACTGTGCCCTCTGCTAGGGCTTTCTTAGCCCTGACTGTATTTAGGGTCTATGGCCGTATATCCACATGCACACCACTCCAGATCTGGCTGTGTAGCTGTCTGTCTGCCTCGCTGTCTACTTCTCGTCTTTCCCGAAACACTTGGGTTAAAAGTGGTGACAACACTTAGCTGCAGATTCAAGACTGCAGGTCATCATGGAGCTGTCTTTTTTCTTTAGTGGGGGTTCAGAGTTCCTCAGGGTCATATAATGATGGAGAGAATATTCCCTTAGTACTGTGGGGAAGCTGGGATGAGGGTGAAGCCATCCACATTCATTTGCCTCAACTGTACCATTGGGTATTTCTGTGTCATGTAAAGTCCTCCCAGAGAGAGAGCCAGAGTGGAGGGAGATGGGAGTTTGAAGCTGTAACTTGTCTGCAGGAGGTGAGAAAGCAGAGGAAGGGGAGAAGTGTAAGTGAAGAGGCTGAGCACTCGGGAATAGAAGGACAGCCTGCAGAGGTGACATGTGGCCACAATGACAGAGAGAATTCCCAGAACTCTGGGATCTTGCTTGACTGTGGGCACTTTCCAGGGACTAACCATGTGGTTTGCTCTTTTCCTTCACACTCCTCTTACTGTACCGTGGGTTGATCTGACAGGTTGGAGAGGCGAGTGTGAAAGCCGAGTAAGAATATTCTGCTTGAATATTGGTCATATGTGGTGTGACTTGCTGTATTTTAGAGAACAGTAAAGGTATAGAGTAGAGTTATTGCCTCTATTTTTAAAAACAATGCCATCATTATTATGTGGAGAAAGGGAGGCTATGTATTGTTGCCAAGATGTTAATACCAGTACTGAATACTGCTTAAAATAAAAACGATCGAGTAAGCATCCATGTAAGAAAGCAGCTGGATGGCACCCTACAGAAAATAATGATAACTAGTGTTAGACCATATTTTACAGGTGAAGACATTAGGCTCAGAGGGGTCACCCAGCTCGCCCTAGATCTTACTTCTGATAAGATCGAAGTTTCGTTCTCTTTAGGCTTCCAACAATTATGCTCAAAATAGATTTAATAAACTTAGCACGAAGGAAACATGGTCGCAAAAGCTACTGCCAAAGAAATGCAACCATCGTCTGAGAAAGGAGTGGCCTCAGAATCCTGTCTGCAGGATCCTTCCTCACCTCTCCTTACCAGGCCCAGCAGGTAAGCACACAGCAAAGGAATAGAACCAACTAGAAAGTTCCCAATACAACTACCATTTACCACCTATCCTATTATTTAGTTAATGTTGTGAAGAGAGTCATTAATTAAAAACAATGCTTTACATCTATGTGGTTATTTGCAATTTAAAGAGTGTTTCACAGACATCGTCTCTTTTTCATTTGATTGTGTTTTAACCCTATGGAATTTATCAGTCAGACTCCATGCTCATGATTCCAGATATTGGATAAACATGTAGGATGGGAGAAAGTGTGAACATTAGTCACTCCGTCAGGACTGGAGGCTTTGCATCTTGAACACACAATGTGCACAAGATTGATTGATGTTTCTCATTCTAGCAGGATGTTTCGTTAGAAGCCTAAATCTAACCTTTTAGAAAAAGAAAAAAAAACTGGAAAATACATTCAATGTTTCTCATCTGGCAGGTTTCCCAGATATTTCAAATATGTTTTATTTACCAGCATCAGAAGTTATAGTGGGCCGGTGTGCAATTCTAGGCCATTCAATCACTGCCTTTGCTTCATGTGTATTTCTACCTGACTTTTGAAAAATTCATGTATTCATCTTCCCAGATTCATGCCAATAAAGACATGTGCATACACGTGGACACACACATACATAACTAGCATCCAAATATGTAAAATAATGTTTGGGTTCGTGGCAGTTCACATGATTCATTAACAAACACTCATACAGAAATTATGAGCTCTGAATTAGTGAAGGAAAGCCTCTGGCTGAATTCCCATTTGATTAATGAGGACTCAGTTCATCTCAATATGCCATCGAGCATATAGGGCACACACAGGGTAAATCACGAACACGGGAGTCCTCTAAGTGGATTCTGGGAAGGGAGACCTGCCGAATGCTGAATTCAGTCCAGACAAAAAGGGAGGGAGAGGTTGGATTCAGGCAGCCAGGCCCCTTCTAGAAGTCTTTCTGGTAATTCACATCATCTGATGGCATGAATATTTGAAAAAGTATGTCCAGTTGTCTATTTGAGCAAACTTGAATATGAAACGTCCTGATCTGGGAAACAGGAAGCCAAATTTCTATTCTTATTATTCTTCAGGTACCACATCATCAAGATTAGTCAAAATATACTCTCAAGTTATACTACAATCTTAAAGACCAAGACTTTCAATTGCCTGGAAGGAAATTGCATGTCAAATGAAAAAACAGAAGAGTATACTACAGAAAGCAAAAATTATACACATACAGGGATCTTACAGATAACCCACAGAGCAAATAACTGATCTGAAGAGAAGCCTTGAAAGATATCAAATATTTCAGAAAAAAAATGTAACATCAAGAACCTTTTAACTGACAAAGATTACAAAGCAGACTCTAGCATTATGCCAACAATTTTTAAATGTAAGACTGAATTGACATAGTATTATTGTCAAGAGAGTTCCTAATTCGAAAGAGTTTCACTATGCACCTAAGTTTACTCATTATTTCACTAGACAATTATAGAAACTAGCAATTAAAGAAGACTATAAAATTAATGTAAGAGTAAGATAGAAAATGGAAGGAAAAATGGAAAAGATGTGTACACTATTATCAGTAGACCATTAAACACATTTTTTCTTTTTTTATTCCCTTATTTATTTTTATTTCTTTGCTTTTTGTTGTTGTTGTTGTTGTTGTTGTAGTTGTTGAGACAGAGTCCCACCCTATGCCTGAGCACAGTGCAATGGCGTCCTAGCTCACTACAACCTCAGACTTGGGCTGTGGGCATCCTGCTGCCTGAGCCTCTGGAAGTCACTGGGATTTCAGGTGCTCGCCGCAACACCCAGCTGGGTTTTTCATTTTTTAGGTGTCGGGCTCTCACTCTCACTCAGGCAAGTCTTGAACTCCTGAGCTCAAGCAATTCTCCATCCTCAGCCTCCCACATCATTGGAATTACAAGTGTGGGCCAGTATTTTTTTTTAAAAAATAAAAGTCATTTTATTTATTAACTAAGTTTAAAAGCTTAGTTTTAAAAAATATGCCACTTTATGGGTGGCACCTGTGGCTCAAGGAGTAGGGCACTGGCCCCATATACCGGGGTGGCAAGTTCAAGCCTGGCCCTGGCCAAAAACTGCAAAAAAAAGGAAAAAATATATGCCACTTTATTTCTTATATATTTTCACATGCTAGGGTTAAATAAAACCTCTGTAATTGTTTATAGCCCTTGTCATTTCAATCTCATTATCTCTTGTGTTATAGCAGCAACAGTGTTTATATTATCAAATATATACAGTCATCCTCAGTATCTGTGGGAGACTTCAGGACCTCCCTCAGACACCAAAATTCACAGATGCTCAAGTTTCTGATATAAATACATATGTGTTTATGTATAGTATTTGCATATAAGCTGTACACATCCTATAAAACTATGTTTTATAGTTTAAATCATCTCTAGATTATTTATAATACCTAATACAATGTAAAAGCTGTGTAAATAGTTGTTATATTGCATTGTTTGGGGAATGACAACAGGAAAAAGAACTCTGTACATGTTTAATGCAGAGGCAATTTTTAAAAAAATATTTTTAATCTGCTGTGGCTTGAACTACGGATGTTGACCCACAGATACAAAAGGCCAGCAATACCCAGATTACAGACAAAAACAAATTAGCAGAAAAGAACAACTTAAACTTCATTGTCCTGCTCTTTTCCGATGCAACTGAGTAAGTTTTGTTCTGTACACCCCTGCCCAGGGCCTCTCTATGTACTTTCCCCCATGCAAACACGGTTTGGGCAAATTCTTTTGTAGTCATTATCTGATGCTAAATTTTGGGGGTGGAGGGATGCAGGTAGTGATATCAGATATATCTGGGTTTATATCTCAACTCCACCACTAAAATCAGTCTAGGGACATGTCACTTAATGCTTTAAGGCCTGCACTCTCATAAGAGGAATTGCGATGATAACTTGGAATGAGTATCATGGAATTAAGTTAATGTACTCAATACTTTTAAGAGCTTTAGTGCCTCACATAGGGTTGGTGCCCAATAAACAGGAGATTGTGGCAGGAAAAGTGAAAGCTGATTATTTTCCACATTCACTTGTCCCTTCACTCTAATGCCCCCAATGTACACATAAAGAAACAATTCTTTACCAGCCTCCTCTTGGCCTAGTCTCTATTTTTAAACGAATGACATTATACAAGGGCTACACACATGTGTGGGTGGTGAACAAATGGAAACACGACATACTTGAGCTCTCACGTTGACCTGAGAGTTCTCAGCAACCCCTTTCTCAAGTCCTTTATTTCTAGCGTTCTGTATTTCTCTACCCACCATCGTATTCGGTTATTCCTCATCCACTTGGATAAAGAATAAGCATATATTCTTACGTGAGTCACCTATTATTAAATTACTTAAACATATTGAGCACAAGAAAATGCAAAGTCCTTTCTAGACTTTAACTATTTTTAAAATAGCTGTTATTATCTGAACAATTCCTTAGTTACATTAGAGATTTTTATCAGGGAAATAATACATGTAAATTGCACAGGAGAACATGACACAGGGTAGAAACTCGGGTGACACTGAGTTAGGGCCCTTTGCAATACTCTCTCCTCTCTTGCACTAAAGTAATTATTACTCAGCACTCTGCCTTGTTGGCTTATATAGAACCTTCTCCAAGAGATCACGAGTTCGTCCAGGCCAGGGACTTTGCATTTAAAGAACACGGCATGGAATCTAGCTCATAACAGGCTTTCAAAACAAATTTGTTGAATGAACATTTTAATAGCTATTTCTTCACAAACTTTACTGATAAAAAATTTTACAATCAGTAGAAAAATCACTCCTTCTCATCAGATATTTTTTTAAAAATATAAGAGTTTAAACACTCGGCTGTTTAAACTGATGATTCCAATTCTGTAATACAGAGAGGCAAAACAAGACATTTATTCTCAGTCTGAAATGTTTCACCTAATCAAAGTAATAGAGTGGTCATCTGGCCATGCCCAGCCTGAAGGAAATCTCATTTATTATTGTTTTAGTCAAGTTCAAAGCTGCAGGACTAAAGATGCTCTGTACTCCCTCCCCAAAGTTCATTGCCCAGTAAAGAAAGCCTCCATACTGAGATGCTCCTGAGGCTGTCAAAGAGGAAAACTGCAGTTTCCAGAGGAGCTAGTCAAGAGAGAGAAACTCCACTATGCTGAAATAAGGCAGAAAGAATCAGGGGACCCATCCCCTTGGCAAGGAAGCCCCTTCTCACCCTGGTCTGTGGTTCTCAACCAAATAGAATCCCTGTACAGGAAATCAAACTTTGACCCAAATGCATCAAATCTCCCAGGAACACTAGAGCTAGCAATCTTTATTACCTAGCAATGGTGCCCATGGCAAATAATTAACAAGTAGGCTGTTTTGGAGACCCCCTTCCTACTTACAATGCCACATAACATATTAAAATGTATTTAAATAAGTCTTGTTCTAGAGAATTTAAGTGTGGTACAAAGAGGCTGTTTCTGTGATGACTGGCAGATGGGTCATTGTAACAACGCTTTACAGATTTGTTTCCTTGCCTACAACAAATTTTGTTCCATGACAATTCCTGATGAACCAAAATAGTAACTGCTTCCTGACTGTATCAGAATTGCTCTCTGTAACAGAGATGACGTTTTCTTTCCTTTCCCTGATTTTGTTAATTGCAAATGCAATATTGTTACAATAGGAAAAAAGAACACTACACAATTTCCCTTTGTGATGAGTCTGTATCAGGTTTCCAATGGTCGTGATGTGCATTCTGTGGATGACCTAACAAACCAATTATTGGAAGGTAGAGAAGTGATCAATCATTCCCATTAAAGGACAGAAATTAATGCATGTGTCAAAGAAAGGCTGTGAGGAAACATTTCCCTCTTCCACTTTGTGGAGTAAGTTGCATTAAAGTATTTTCTGACAAGCAAAAACATTATTAAATATAAAACTAAGCTCTATGAACGTTCATGGAGCATGGTGTAACATAGCATTTGTGAATGTTCATGCCTAGAAAAGACAGTAGATCCTTCAAACCAACATTTATTGGGCATCTTCTATGTCTTAGGCATTTTGGTCTCTAGGAACATATAATCTAGTGTGAAATACACAAATTCACACTGACAATCAACTATGTTGTTAGCAATAAAACAGGTACACATGCAACATGATTGCAGAGAAATTAACACTTAGGGTTGCCCAAAGTAATCAGAAAAGCTGTCACTGGATTTTTTAATTAAGTGCCTTTTTTTCTGATACCCTAACAAATAGCTTAGACTAACATGAATTCCTATTTTTAGATATAGTATATTTTGCCAGCAGCAAAACCATCTCCCTTTACCCCATGCCCTTACCTTTCCTACACCAAATACCTAAACTAGTTCTCAACTAGGTATGAGGGTAAATTCTCCTACCTTTTCTTTTCCTGGGCTTACCAGTGCTCACCACTGAAGTGACTAGATACTTTTTCTGGTGCACTATGGCCTAAAGTGAAAGGCCCAGAAGGTCACTAAGCCACTTTTACTGTAAGCCAGAGGCCAGAGGCCATCACTAAGTCTTCACGGTTTATTTGTGGCCTAGCTCAGACCCTAGATATCTGAGATCAAATTGTTTTATTCCTTCTTTCAAGTGATGTTTATTAAGTTCCACCAGGGCTGGGGTCTCTTCTACTAGCTGAGGCTAAAGTAATAAAAGTAACAGAGAAAGTTCTCGCCTTCGTAGGAAATTGAGATGAAGAGAGGCTGATCTATTGGCTGAAAGTCAACCTGACAGCCACTAGCAGAATCAGTGACTTAGGTCCCCAAGTTTCCTAAGTCCCACGAATCATGGGGGCATTTTTGCACTGTTACAGTTTTGCTGCATACATGTTGACACTGAATGCTCAGGACATTTGAAGTGTTGGGGGGGGGGTGCTGCACAAGCATCTGTGAACTATGCCCAGCTTAGCAGAATCTGCTATTCTATTTAAGCCCATTGCTTGTCATTACTTGCTGAGGGAATAGTCCATGTCCTCAATAATTTTATCTGGGTAAATTTTAGATAGGACATTCAAACATAGTAAGTCCTTAAAAATATTTATAGAGTGAATGAATAAACACATAAAATGGAAAATGCCTAGTGAACAGTTTACAAGGGCAATACTAATTGTGCAGAATCATACAATAAAATAAACAATTCACAAATGGAAAAGAATCCCAGAATCAGGATGATACGAGAATGTCAACCCTCTAATTTGAAGATGTTCTATTTCCAAAACAGGCTCCCTTCTTATTTCTTCACCAATTATTGAATTGGCTTGGCATAAATTGATATTGTTCCCAAACCCATTTTCAAATTTAGCAAGAATTTCTGAAAGCCTGCCAATGGTCATTGTACACAGCAAATGCTCTCTCACCCCAAATGCCTGAACTGCTACTCAGCGGGGATGCAATCACTTCAGCTGTTCAGCAATCAGTGCGAATTACTCCCTGCCATCAGTGCTGAGTGGGAAAGTGGCCGAAATGGCCAGGACACACACACACACAAATGCTCATGTATTTTCCCTCTCAACCTACCATCTCAAAGCATCTTTGTATAATAACGAGTCTTTATTATACCTAGGAACCTGAGAGATTTCATGTGAGAATGAGAACTTATTCCATTGACCAAAAATTTGAACACAAATTTTTAAATTTCTAATATACTATCTATGGTATTTTTGCTCTTGCCGTGGTTCTGGGGTTAAGTTATTTCTGTCGTGCCTTATTTCTCTGGAGCCTCCTTTCCTGGTAAGGTGGCAAGCTTTAACTCTGACACCCACAGTGTATATTCAAGCCACAGTGAAACTTGTATCTAGCTTATGCTCTGAAATGTAGAAAACGGCATTGGGGAAGAAGCTAGAAATCAAAGGTAATAAGGTTGGAGGAACAATTATGCCATGGCGGTCAAGACACTGATAAAGGACAGCCTCTCTTCGTTTTCATCAGCCATTTCAAAGTTGGAAAACAGAAAAAGGACACGAGGCTGGTCCCCTGCCTTGCTTCCACAGTGACAAAACACGAACAAAGAGACAGATGGAGGCTCCAGGTTTAAGGATGAAGGTACCTGTGTTATTTGTGATAAATCTCACACTTAGGTCTCAAGGGTCAGCACACTCTTGAAGTTGTGAGCCCAGGCCCTGTAATTCCTCACCCTCCCAGGGGGTGTCCCCAGTGAGCTGACAGCCTCATTGGAAGCAGGGGAAGAATGTTACTGAATAAGCTGTCCTGTGATGGACAGTGTTTGAAGCAGAGTGTTTTTTACACTGGCATTGCACCAAAGAACCTTATGAATCCGAGAAATGTCTATTTGTGGAGCAAGTAGTGGTAAATTTTAATTTTCTATTATTTAATATTATTTTACATAATATGCTTATCAGGTTTTGAAGCATATATTCATTTTGTTTTATAGCTATTAATAAATATGTGTTCATTCATATAGTTTATATTAAAACATGAGAACTATTTTAAGAAGTCTGGGTTGGGTTCTCCAGATGGAGAGCCTGAGACAGGCTTCAGGTGCAAATGGTTGATCCTCAGGAGCACTGGCAGAAGAGTAGGGAAGAGAACTAGGACTGGGAGGAAGCCAACAAGAACGGGTTAATGAGCAGGCACGGCGGGCAGGCTGGGCTCTGTCCCCCGGGCGGCCTCTAAGCCACTTTGTAAAACATGGTTCAGAGTTGTCCCACCCAAAAGGTGAAGAACTGGGGTATTTATCCTCCACTGTCTATTTCATCATTTCATGAGGACCTCTGCCAAGGGTATTATTAGCACCAAGGAATTTTGGACCTGAATTTCATATAGAAATTCCTGTACACTCTTGTATCCAGAAAACAGAAAGTTAGAGGTGCCAGGAGTTCGAGGCTGTGTGTGTTCAGGGAGTGTGGAGAGAGAGGGCAGGGCATGCGTGGTGTCTCTGCACAGGACCCAACTCCTGTGTACAGAGTCATTTCAGAAGGAGGCTAGCCGGCCAGTGCAGGAAAGGAAAGATGGGGATTTTGTGAAAGGACTCCAGAGATAAGGAAATTGCTATTCCTCTTGTCCTCTCTTTTCCACCCTAAAAAGTGTTTTCCATAAAGAAAGAAAAATCTTTGAGCACTGCGCAAAAATAAAGGGGGAGGAAGCAGGCGCCTTCGCCCCACATCATCTGCAGACAACCTCCGGCTCTGCTGCTTGTCCTGGCCCCAGCGCCCAACAATAATAATTTATTGTTTTCTATCCTTATCCTTTTCAAAGTGTTCTCACTCTCATTAACTCACTTGACCTTAACAGGGCAGACTGGTCATTCTCATCTACCTTTTCACAAGAGGAAGCTAGGAACACATAGATATTAAACAAATTGCTTAATAAAGCCAAGATTAGAACCTCAATCTCAACAAATAAGTATTGAGCATCTTTCTATCCAGAAACTGTGCTCATTTCAGGGGATATGCAGATTAATAAGGCGTGGCCTTCATTGTTGAGGAAGTCACAGGCTACTGAGGGAAATATACATATAAAATGCTGCGGGACAGAGAGGGGTTAGAAGGTAAATCTCTCTGGAGGGGGGAAGTGTGTGTTCTCAATCAAGATAGGGCAAACTGTGGCATGGGAACAAACAAATCCAAACTCTTGTGGTCTTAACACACAGAGATTTATTTCTCACATGTGCCAGGTAGTCTTTAAAACAAAGGGTATTTTAAGTAGGCCTAGGATAGTAATTGGAAGAAAGTGTTCTTGGCAGACAAAAGAACCTATGTGAAGACTCAGGGACACGATGTGGTCTGCATGTTCAGGGATTACAAAGTTCAGGAACTTTGAGGAACTCAGAGTGTATGGAAGAACGTGATAGTAAGTGATGCTAGTGAGGTTAACCACGGCCTAGTAGTTTAAGGACCAAATGATTTTGGAATTTCTCTTTATGGAATCACCAGCAGTTTACAAGCAGGCTAGATACACACGCGGCTACCATTTTCTAGAAAGGCATCCTGTGTTGATGGAGAATTGCTACATTGTAGCACCTCCCAGATAATGCAGATTTCTAATCTATATGAAAACAACTAGAAAACTCAGAACAATGAGTAGGTGTGGGAGTAAGCAGCAAGGGGCGGGACAGATTCATAATCTCAGGCTCTGTCATACTCACACCCAGCCTCATTCCCAAACAGTGTTGTGAGCACACGGGCACCAAAGCATATGCGTATCTATGAACATGTTGTAGAGCCCCCATTTCATTGTAGAGCCCCATTGAGCTGTACCCAATGTTCGGCTAAAGCCAAAGGTTGTGACACTGGTGCTTGGAGGCAGAGAAAGGTTTATTTGATTTGGTCAAAGTGAGAAGACAGGAGAGAAAATCTCCAGCCTGGATCAACCTTCTCATAATATGAGGTGGGGAGGGTTTTATTCTTCTTTTGGTTTTTATTTGAGAATATTGGGCAGGGGGTACAAATGTTTTAGTTACATAAATGACTTTTGTACAGTTTGAGTCAAAGTTACACATACACCTACCACCCAGACGGTGCGCACTGTAGCCATTAGGTGTGATTGTAGCCATCCCTTCCTCCCCTCCCACTCTCCCTCCTGCTGGATTTCTGCTGAGTGTTATTGCCATATGTGCACATAAGTGTGTGTCAGTTCCTTCCAATTTAGTAGTGAGTAAATGTGGTGATTATTTTTCCATTCTTGTGAAACTTCACTTAGAAGATGAACCAGCGGGGAAGTTTTATGTGGTAAGTAAGGGAGAGGGCTCCAGAGGAACAAGGGTGATGTCTGTGTCTTTTTAGCCTCAGATAGCATCTCCAGCAACCCAACTTGTGCACGTCAGCAGCTAATTTCCTCAAAAGCATTTATTCCCTCTCCTTTTGTAAACTCATAAAATGTTCTTGTGACCCTGGAGTTGTCTCCTACTGCTTGACAAAATAAAAAAAGTACACCAGCAATTAATGATTACTGTGAGAAGAAAGGGTATTGGTCAGGAAAGAAATGGGTAATGTGTAAACAACTCAAAGCCTAGCTCAGTTTCACATTATTTCAGTCATTAAAAACGCTGGGGAACTACAACCTCAAAGACCCCAGTTCCCAACATAAGCGAGACCCTCCTTGCCAGTGGATGGCAGAAACTAAGTGTTTTCCCTCCCATGTGTCCTTGTTCCTGGCTTTTCCCTGTAGGTCTTTTCTATCCTACGCCATGAACCAAAGGACGAGGTATGAGTATTTTTACTATTATCAGACTTAAATAGCATATGCCAAACTTTTCATGTAAAAGATAGAAGCAAAGATGGACATCAGACCTAGAAATCAAAGACTACATTTTAAGTGGCAGCCAAAATGACTGCCACTTTTGCAGCCATAGAAATGATTAGAAAATGTCCTGGTGTCAACTCAGTTCTCTCACATGTACTTTGTTCAAGCATCTAGAAGAAGACGTACATTCTATTGCGATTAAGTTCATGAATCAATGGGTTTACTGATTACCAAAACAGTAATGAGAGCAGTAGGCACATAGTAGGGCCTTTATAAACAGAAATACTTAAACCAAATTACTTATTTATATTTCTCTCTTCATGGTACTGTAATTTCCTCACAGACAATGATCAAAGGTAACAACTGTTTCTGACAGATCTCCACATACCTAGAGTTCAGCTCAATGCCTGAACCATTAGATGCTCAATCAGCATTGAATGAGTGGAATTGAATTGATCAAACAACCACTCAAAAGCACTCACTGGTGCTACATCCACCTACAAGAAGGAACATGTCTTGCTATTGCATTGAATAAATTGCTCTATGTTGTCCAATCAAGCCAAATCAAACCCAGTCATTCATTTGAAATAGGTACATAAAATGGTGAGCCAGACAACTTGTCCTATAAACATGGTCTTGGAGAGTAAAGCATCCACAGTCAAGGAAGGAAAAATATCAGCCTTTCCTGATGTTCTTGGGAAATTAAAGACATTGAGCTGCAAGCAGCTCTCAGCTCAGGTTTAGGCGATTCTACTGAGGACCAAGCTAGAGTATAGCTTTCAAGGGGTGGCCTGACCCTCTTCAGGGCTTCCCATGAAGCCCAACCAAAACCCATTATAAACACAATGATTAAATCCGTGGTGGCTCATTTTGTTATTTCCTATTTTTCAGAGTTTTGGGAGACTAGAACCAGCATTTCTAACTTTCTTGACTTCTATGCTCATTATATATCATAATCCTTCAAACATTTTTCCCCATGAGGCCTGACCTTCAACACATGCTGATACCATGCTGAAGGCATGACGAGGGCCCCTTGCTTGGGAGTGCATGCGGGAGTGTGTGTGGCAGTGAGAGATTCAGGCTCACTCTGGGAGCTTGCCTTAGGTGCAAGACATTCTAACAAGTTACTTCTGAAATTTCAGGAATCCAAAATAGGTCTACTTCAATTTCCACTTAATATTAAATTTTGAAAATCCAGGGTAGAATGTGAATTTATATTCACGAAATTTAAATTAACTCTCTTAGTCATAGTTTTATTTAAGAACTATTCCCTTTTTTTCTTATAGCCATGTAAAAAAGAATTATATTAAATATGTCTATATCCTCTCCTTCTACACATGTCTCAACCCATTATAATCTAGTTTTAGACTATTTTTTTTATTATTAATAAGCCAGTCTTGCTCAGTTGCCTACGCTAGAGTGCAGTGGCATCATCATAGCTCACTATAACCCCAAATGCCTGGGATCAAGCAATCCTCCTGCCTCAGACTACTGAGCAGCTGTGACTAGCTAGCCCCCCACAATTCAGCCCCAGTGCCTACGGGGTGAGCTGGTGCCCCAGCACTCTGTCTTCCTAATCATCTCCCTATGTGGATGCCTCCCCACAGAGCCCTTCAGTCTTACTGAACGAATCTCCCCCTCACCTTCTCCTTCACGCCGAGTGTCCTCCATTGCTTCTCTGAGGTTTCTCTGGGGTCCCTTCCAAGCAGAGATAACCATAGGTGGGCATCTGCTGATAGTTCCCGGTTCTATCCTTGAGAGAAGCGGGTTCATGAGCTGCTTCTAGTCTGCCATCTTCTTTCTCTTCCTGCTTGCCCCCTTCTCCAACCTTCTACTTTAAGTTCAAAAAAAGAGGGGGAAAAAATCTTATAAATTTCCCAAACCATATCTACTCTTTCTTATCTCTATCCTATGCACAAGCTGTTTCTTTTTCCTGGACTTCCCTTCTCCTGTTTGTCTGCCTTGAGAGCTGTTTCAACTTTGCCTGAAACTGCCCTCTGAGCTAACAAGAAGTACAAGCCAGGCTTTAGGCAGAAATATAATCAGACATTATCCAGGGTGTTGGTGTACTTCCTTCCACTCTCCCGCAGCTATTAACTAGCCAAGGGTATGTGGAATGCTGACCACCTGCTCCCCCGTTGTTCTTTTTTTTTTTTTAATTTTTTTGTAGAGGCAGAGTTTCACTTTATGGCCCCCAGTAGAGTGCCCTGGCATCGCACAGCTCACAGCAACCTCCAACTCCTGGGCTTAGGCGATTCTCTTGCCTCAGCCTCCCGAGTAGCTGGGACTACAGGCGCCCACCACAAAGCCCGGCTATTTTTCTGTTTTGCAGTTTGGCCAAGGCCAGGTTTGAACCCACCACCTTTGGCATATGGGGCGGGCAGCCTACTTGATGAGCCACAGGCGCCACCCTCCCCTGTTGTTCTTATAGATAGAATCTTGGATGTTAGACTCTTAAGACCTTCTTGCTCAACAATTGCTTAAAGGGTTTTTCAGATCCTTAATTCCATTGCAATGGCTGAGTCCAACCCCTAGACACCAGCTGCTAAAGGGAAGCCACTCAGCACAGCATGTGGTTTCTTAGTCTCCTGTCCCATGATTTTACCCCTCACTTCTTTACCCATCAGTGATCCTCATACATCAGCCACTATCCAGCCCAGTCATAACCCTGTGCCAAAACTTCCTGAGGTGTGGATTTGAGGTTTCTTCCCCTTGTCATTTGCCTGCTTTATGACCACAGAGCCTTCCTCGGCTGCCTCCCCAGTGTCTCGGTATACTGACCACTGTGCCTTAGGCAGGGAGTCCATCTTTGAATGACCTTATGTAGGTTACATGCCGTGTGGGTGTCTCATTGCCCCTCCAGCAGTGTTCGCATCACGTGCCTTACCATACGGAAATCATTTTCCTTTTGTTTGTTCACATCCCTCCTTTGTCTACTTGGCCGTGAGCTTCGTGAGGGAAAACCTGTGTGTGCTTTGATCTCTGTACACACAATCCTAGCACAATTCCTAGTATGTGGTGAAAGGCATCCATCGGTTGAAGTTTGGGAGTACAGTCTGAGGGCCTATTCTTTTCGGATTCGTAGATATGATTTACCCAGCAGGATTGGAAAAAGATTGCCCCCCAAGTCAAGGCTGTGAAGAGGTCCCAGTTGCCATGTGTCTATATCTGTGACCCCAGAGCCATATCCCTGTGTGCTGTTTAGTTTATAAGAAATTAAGAATTACATATTCTTGTGCTCTGTCACCAAGTAATTTGTAGCATGTGACTAGTTGTGAAACTTCTATTTACTTTCTAAGATTTCATCAGTTCAGACATATTTGATGAGGTGATTTGTGCTTCTGCCACGATATCTGATACAGATCAATTTTTTCCACTGAGACGATCTATAAAAACTGAATGAAATAATTTAAAATGGCTGTTTTTTAAAAATGGGATAGCAAATAAGGCAGCCAAGACTTGAGCATGACAGTTCCTGGAAAGAAAGGAAGCACATTGAGTCCGCCTGATCTGTTACATCATGTCTACTTTCTAGATATTTGCTGATTTATATATAATCCAACAGTCAGAGGCTGAGAAGAAACTGGTAGTTTTAGCTTTTGGCAGTCAAAAATTCAGAAAAACAAAAGCACTCAGAACTTAAGATTGCAAGAAAAGAAA
This sequence comes from Perodicticus potto, assembly GCA_963574655.1. Taxonomy (NCBI): domain Eukaryota; kingdom Metazoa; phylum Chordata; class Mammalia; order Primates; family Lorisidae; genus Perodicticus; species Perodicticus potto. The sequence continues at coordinate 50,401 of CAUYRH010146094.1, read as the reverse complement.
AAAAAAAACCTCAAAGAAGTAAGCATGACATTTTGCACCACAGTTTTCCAGAGGGTATTTGCTTATTTTTTGAGCTGCAAATAACAATAATAGAAATCAGACAGGGTGGCGCCTGTGGCTCAAGGAGTAGGGCACCAGACTGATATACTGGAGGTGGCGGATTTAAGCCCAGCCCCGGCCAAAACTGCAAAAAAAAAAAAAAAAAAAAAAAAAAAAAATAGACAACATTTTAACTAAATGATAATAAAAAATATAGCATAATGCAGGTGATGCAACCAATACCTTATCTAGAGGAAAATGTATAATCTTACATGTATATTTTGTAAAACAAGGGGGTGGGGGCGCCTGTGGCTCAAGGAATAGGGCTCCGGCCCCATATACCAGAGGTGGCAGGTTCAAACCCGGCCCTGAGCAAAAACTGAAAAAACAAAATCTGAAAATTACGTAACTATGTCAAGCAATTAGGAAAAGGATGACAAATTAAATATGAAGCTAATATTTTTAAAATGATAAGAATAGAAATACTTGAAATAGAAAAAAATTAATGAAAGCTAAAGTTGGTCCTCGGAAAGAATGATAAAATAGGTCACACATAGTAGGATAGACTCTTTTAAAAAGACAAAAGAAAAATATATAAATACTAGTCATGAAAATGACATATTATTACACATTTTATGGACATGAAAAATATAATGAGATTATATTTTAAATATATGGCAATACATTTGAAAACTTGGGTAAAATTCCATGAAAAACACAAATTTCAAAACTGACACAAAAGGAAATATATACTTATGTATAAAGATTAAATTTAAAATCTTCTAATAAACAAATTCCAGACTCAGATGGTAGCAGAAGCAGATTATTGATCATGTTTAAGAAAGAAATTGATGGGCGGCGCCTGTGGCTCAAAAGAGGAGGGTGCCGGCCCCCTATGCTGGAGGTGGCGGGTTCAAACCCAGCCTCTGCCAAAAACTGCAAAAAGAAAATAAGAAATTGCTCCATCACACAAAAGAAACTTTTGCAGGGTAAAACAGAAGGGAAACTATTTCAAAGCTAGTTTTCTGAGGGCACCAAAACCTTGGTTCAAAACCTGGTAAAAACATTAGAAGAAATAAAAATTAAAAGCTAGTCTCTCTCATGAATATTGGATGCAAAATTTCTACATGCAATATTAACAGATTGAATCCAGTGATATATAATACATTATGACCACATTCATGTTATTACAAGAATACAAGTTTGCTTCAACATTCAAAAATCAATTAATTCAACTAATTTATTTAAATAAGCTAAACTATGTGATATTCTCAATACATTTAGAAAAAGTATTTGATAAAAATTTAATACCAAGCATTCTTTTTTGGATAAAATAATTCTCAGTAGATAAGAAATAAAAGGGAACTTCCGTATTCCAATAAAGTTCAACTCCAAAAAATTCTCATCAAACATCATGACTAATGATGAAATATTAAAAGCTTTCTACCTGAATAATCAAAAATGAGACAAAGATGCCTATCTCTATTTTCTTTAAACATTGTACTAGAGGTTCTAACCAGAGCACTAAGGCAATATAAAGACATATAACAGGGCAGCGCCTGTGACTCAGTAGGTAGGGTGCTGGCCCCATATACCGAGGGTGGTGGGTTCAAAGCCGTCCTTGGCCAAACTGAAACAAAAAATAGCCAGGCATTGTGGTGGGTGTCTGTAGTCTTATCTATACCCGGGAGGCTGAGGCAAGAGAATCGCCTAAGCCTAGGAGTTGGAGGTTGCTGTGAGCTGTGACACTACAGCACTCTACTGAGGAGATAAAGTGAGACTCTGTCTCTAAAAAAAAAGACATATATAACATAAAGTTTGAAAAGAAATAAATCAAGTGGTCATCATTTGTAGAATTCATGATCTTATATGTAAAAATCTAGTATTAATAGCATTAAGTTAACATATTAGGCAAAACTAATCTATGGTGATAGAATTCAGAACAGTAGGTACATTTGCTGGAGGGGGGTAAACTATTAGAATTAATAAGTAAAACTACCAGATTTAATAAGAAAGGACACTGGATACATGGTCAACATACAAACATCAATAAGATTATTCCAGAAAAAAAAAAGGCAAAATAATGGAAGAACTTCAGGTAATTTACATAGAACATGATAAAATATTGTTGAAGTTATTAAAGACCTAAATAGATGTTCATGTTTATTACAAAGAAATGTCAAGACAGCTTTGAAGTTGGAAAGTTGAGAGAATTACATGACAGACTCATTATAAAGCTTCAGTACTTAGAATATGTGGACATTGCTCAAACATAAACAAATAAGCCAATGTAACAGAATGGGGAATCATCGATGGTTATTTATTTATGAGAAAATTGACAGAGACGTGAAACAGGGATTGTTGGTCTTTTTAATAAATAGCAAGGGTAAGTGGATATCCACATCGTAACTTTGGACTCTTCATCTCTACTTCATATCACACAAAAATATCATTTTCCAGTAGCTCAAAGTATGAAATATGAAAGGTAAAACAATAAAATTTCTAGAAAGCAAACAGAAGACTATCTTTTTTTTCATTTTGAGGCAAGCAAAGTTTTCACAAAACACAAGAAACATTAAATATAAAGACTGATAAATGCTATCAAAATCAAGGTCATCTACTTGTCAAAAGATACAATCAGGGGAATGAAATGGAAAATTATGAAAAGGGAGACGACATTTGCAATATGTATATCCCAAAAAACCTTTGAGTCTAAAATATATAAGAATTCCTATAGGTCGATAGGAAGAAATATACAACCTCATTTCAAAAGGATACAGAAACTCTCATACAACTGATGGGGGCATAAACTGGTGTAATTGCTTTAGAAAACTGTCAGTATCTATTAATGCTGAATCTACATATAACATACGAGTTGGCAATTCTGCTTTTGTGTGCTATATATTCCAACAAAGCAAAAGACTCGACCTGAGTTTGTTCATAGCAGCATTAATTGTATCAACCAACATCTAGAAATAACTCCATTTCCATCAACAGAGGTAAGTAAAATGTGAAATATCCAGGTAACAGAACAGTCTACAGCAATGTTAATGAATAAATTACTGCCTCATAATGTTAGAATCTCACAAGTAAAAGAAGTGAGTCACCAAAAGGTACCCACCACAAAATTCAAATTATATTAAGTTCAAAACTATGCAAAACTGACCTACATAGAAGTCAAATAGTGGTTTTCTTTGGTGGAAGGGATTACTGGAAAGGACAGTAAGAGAGTCTTCCGGGTGTTTTTCATGCTTTATTTATTGATCTGAGGAGTGGTTACATAGGTGTACTTACTAAAAATTCACTAAAGTAGTGCAACTTATGATTCACGCTTGTTTTTTATATGAATGCTAAATTTCAACTTGGAAAAAATCATACTTAAAATACTTTTCTATTTTTTTAGTACATATGATAAATGCAGATGTTGGGACAGAAGGATGAGAGAAACAAATGAAATGGCTCGTCTTTCTTTTTTTTTTTTTTTTTTTGAGACAGAGCCTCAAGCTGTCACCCTGGATAGAGTGCTGTGGCATTGCAGCTCACAGCAACCTCCAATTCCTGGGCTCAAGTGAGTCTCCTGCCTCCGCCTCCCAAGTAGCTGGGACTACAGGCACCTGCCACAACGCCCGGCTATTTTTTGGTTGCAGCCGTCATTGTTGTTTGGCAGGCCCAGGCTGGATTCGAACCCGCCAGCTCAGGTGTACGTGGCTGGCGCCTTAGCCTGTTGAGCCACAGGCACCGAGCCGAAATGGCTCTTCTTTCACAGAAGACTCGGGCCCTAGATACCTGCTAGTCCAGTCTGAACATTTTATTCCATTATGTATTTCAGCAAAGAGGCAGAGAGCAGACAGCAAACCAGCCAAACCAGTCTCCAGTGCAGATACTATAGGCAACCATATTTTGGAATCATTAGGTTTCGCTAAAACTTCCCACCCACTCCAATAAAGCCTACTTCCCAGTAACCTATAGTCCCTAATGTACCTACTAGCAGATCAAGATAGCAATTTTAAAATGTTCGCCCAGGGTTTTCAGTTGAATTTTCTAACTTATTTTTCTTTTATTTGGACAAAAATCTTTGAGCAGTCTGTCGTGATAAAGACTAAGTCTCTCTGTTGTAGATACTAAGACTTAATTAATTATTGTGTGTGAACATCTTGAAGTCAGGCTAAATATAATCCAAGGTTTGGATAACACTTTTTTACTCATATGGACTGTCCATGGAATGCTGCACCGAATATAAAATAAAGCTATTGGAGAAGGATAATTCCTTAACTGTTGACACCTATTTATTGTTAGCCTAGAATAGATGAACTTACGTTAGCCTGGATGAGGGGTCAAAAAACTGTTGTTTCCATAGAGAAAATCCTGGCCAGTGCTTCCTCTTGTAAATAAAGTTTTATTGGCAAATAATCACACCTGTTCATTCATGTATAGTCCCTGGTTATTTTCAAGCTATAATGGCAGAGTCAAATAGTCTTGATAGAGACAATTTCAAGCCCATACAGACTAAAAATTTACTACATGGTCCTATACAAAAAATATCTGTGAACCCTTGGCTTAGATAAATGTATGACTTTCCTCATATCAGGAGAAATAATGGTCCTATCAGAGTAAAACTCAAAATAAGTATCTTTTTACTTTAATGACAGAATTAATTAAGTTGATGATGAGATAGAGAGCTGTCACAAAGGCAAAAAGCAAGCAGTTCAGGAAGGGCACTGATCATATGAAGAACAAGCAAATCCAGTAGTTATTTGTGATTTGGGATAAAGGAGGCTCATTTACAGATTCAAAAAAAATTATTATCAGAGAGAAGTATTTCCAAAGACTACGGCTTTCTTCTAATGCCTTAATTAGTCTATTGAACATGACAACTAAATGCAATGCATAACCCTTAATTGGATATTGGATTAAAATAACTACAAAGAACATTATTAAAATTGACATGTAATTGTTAATATGGGCTATGAATTAGGTAATAATATTAAGTTATCAAGTTGATCATTGCATTATAGTTTTTCAGGAGAAAGCTCATGCTCGTGGAGAAAATTTAAAGAACTCAAGGTCCATGATTATCTGCAACTAATATTAAGAAGGGATCATTGAATAGAGAGAGAAAGAGAAAGCAAATGTGGCAAAATGTTAACAATTGGTAAATCTAAGTAAATGACATATGGGTGCTGAATGTACTATTTTTGCAAATTTGCTGTAGGTTTGACATTTTTCAAAATAGACTGTTGGAGGAACATCTTTCGAAAATAGATATCGAAAGATTTCTTCCCTTGTATTTGAGAAAAGGATGGAAAAAACAAAGAAAATCTGATTTATTTATTTATTTTTTTTACTGAAAACTAAACTTGTCAGTAGCAAATTTGTCTAGACATTCACGCATAGTTATGTTCCCTCCCTTTTTACCAGGTTTCATTTCAGACATCCCTGCATCCCTACAGCCTTCATTTGATCTCCTGCACATAAGAAAAATATTGTATCGAATATTTTCCCCTGGAAAACATTATACGGGAGTATACATAAAGCATGCGTTATAACTACATGCCTCCAATAAACATTTCTTCCCTTTAGATAAACCTGTTTTAAAATATTTGGAGATATTTGTCACATTATAGGATAAAAATAGAAAATAAACAAGCAAGATGCAAAGTGATCTCCAACCACGTGTCCCTCACTGCCTCTCAGATGTACGGTGCTACGTAACCTTGTAAGACTGACGTGGTCACAGATGACGGCAGAGAATACTAACAGGAATACAGCGGTGTCTGGCGTCTACACGTTGCTGGTAACTGATGACAGATAGTCTGCATAGGAGTTAGATACTGCAGTTTCAGTATTCATCTGAAAGTGCATTTGAGAGCCTACAGCTCTGAGAAAAAGCAGCGTACTTCTCCCAAAGCTAGCTTTAAATGTTGGTGTGTTCACCTGATGAAAGAAATGTGTTCCGCAGCTTCTCAGATGCCTGTCATCTTGTGAGAGGATGGGGTCACTGTCAAGGTGACGGAGACTTCACTCACGTTGTTACCAGCTAAAATAACACAGATCTCTGGTTCCCAGTTCCAAGTACGACGGGAAAAACCAGGCCACTCTCCCTCGATTCTGATGTTGAATTCATTTCTTTTGTATAGAAAGCACTTTACTCGAGGGACTTGCAGAGTGGATCCTCTCCTCTACTAAGTTCTCAGTGTCATTGCTGCTCTGCTGGGGATAGCTTTGAACACGCAGGTTCAAGATCCAAACAGTAGAATAGAAAAATGAATGAAGAAAAAAGACCAGTGAGCATTACCACAGGATACAAGTTCTTTGTTTTTAATTCTAGGGCTTCCCAGTAAACCCACTTTTCCTTAGAGTTCACGGTTAGAACAGGACTACTTTTAGAGGAGGTCAAGATAGATTGTTATTAGGGAAAAGAAAGGAACAATGGCAGAAAGGGTTTTAGGCAGAATCGAGTGTACAGTAAAAGTCCCATGCTTCTAATAAGGCTGAAATTGATAGGTAGCTCGAACATTTCAAGTGAGCCAATATATCAGAAAGACAAATTCTGTCCTGTCCCTTGGGAGTATAGTCACAACACAGGCAAAGGATATCACAATATTATTATCACAACCATAAATAATGTCAAGAAAGTATTACTCTGCAGCCCTGGTTTGTGTTCCATGTGTAAAATGAGCAATAATGACAAATACCATTTCCATGAAGTAGTCAGTAATAGGCATCTTTTCTGGTCAAAATAATGACAATATTTCAAGGCAATTTACTTTTTTTTCTTTGATAGAGAGAGTCATGCTCTGTCACCCAGGCTAGCATGCAATGGCATCATCATAGCTCACTGTGACCTCAAACTCCTGGGCTCAGGTGATCCTCCTGCCTCACCCTCCCCAGTAGCTGGGACTACAGGCATGTGCCACCACACTTGGTTAACTTTTTGTATTTTACTTACTCTTCAAAGTCCACATAAATGTCATGGTAGTTGAATACTGCTCTTTTAAAATTAAAAAGAAGATGAATCAGTAAGTGAGGTGTGCATTAATTTATAGAGAACCATACAGTATCATCACCTAAATTTTCTTCCCTACTTTGCAGTCTCACTGTCTGAGATGAGAAATGCTTCCTACAACCCCTGCATGATTTCTTTTTCTGAAAGGGCTTCCAAATAGTGAATATCACATTGTGACTTATAAGGACAAGCAAGGAGATTAGAAAATTAGTCTTGAAAATCTTGGGAAAGCAAAAGAGATAAGATACAGATAAAACCATTATTTGTTCATCTAAAACGAATCCTTGGGAACAATTATCACCTCATTCAAAGGCATAAATATGAAACTTTAAAACCTACATCAAAAACCATTGACGAATAAATGGCAGGCTTTTTTACCAGCTGAGGAAAGATCAGACCAAAGTCTATTTAGAATTGCTTACAGTGGATAAATCTCTATCCCAAGCTAATTGCTGTCATAATTAGAGAGAAAATGAAAATTCTAAAAAGGAGGAAAAAAGACTTCAAATAGGAGAAAGTTAGATTTTACGATGGGCTGACCAGCTGACTTACCTGACCTAATAGTCTATATTTTGTTTAAAACTTGAGCTCATAGGAAAGACTGCATAGTGACTTGCCATGTGATTACTACTGGCCACACAATTGGCCCCACCTTCGAGTTCACATACGATAGACTGTGAACTTGTCAAGGACAGAGACCATGTCCAATCTAGCCTGAATCTTGTACCCAGTAGGCACTCACAAAATCTTTAGTGAAATTAAGGTGAGTGATGGAGGAGTGATGATGTGGGCAAATTACGAAATAAATGCTAAAAATATGATGGCGTGAGAAAAGCCATTCACATTAGCAAATTTCAGAGGTTCTTTATGAGAATCTGTGAATTGTAAAGCCATTTGCAACAGTAAGATTAATTGCACGTGGTATTTTTACAAATGCATATATTGTGTCTAGACTTCAGAAAAACAAAGCTTAGAAAACTGTGTATCATTGCCGTCAGTTCAGAAAGGGCCTCAAGCAGACTTGAATGAGAATTTTCGCAAACTCTCATCGTGAAAAGTTTGGTTTGTGTGACTAACCTGTCTCACCTGGTCAGATCATTGCCCTTGACAACAAAAGGTGATGCTGTGGGCAACACAGCTCTGCAGAGGGGCTGCCCGGATCAGAGAAGACCACTCATCCTTCCCACACATGCCCATTCCTTACAGGATTTTTAGTGTTAGGGTGTGTTTTACTGTTTGATAGTTTGGTTTGGTTTGGCTTTCCACAGAGCCTTTTTAGTTTGGTGGTAAGTTGCCTTTTCTTTGGATATGGCGTGATATTTTTCTCCAAAGTCTTTTAAAATAATCTTCCATGATACTTTTCTGTTTTGGCAACTTGCATTTCTCAGCCCGAGAGTCGTCTGATTTTTCTTTGCTTAGCAGTTTGGATTTCTTTGCCAAAGAAAGCACCTGCACATTCTGGAAAGGCTCGTAAGAAAAATCACTGCAATATCAGCATTTTACTCTAGGGAACATATAGATTATCAAATATATTTTTCTGTATAATTAGAGAGAACTCTATATCCAGACCAGAAGATTGAGAAACGCAGACCGGATGCTGCGGCCTAAGGGCATTCTGGCTTTGAGTGGATAACTTAACAGTCTCTGAATCTTCTTTTCCTTCCCACCAAACATTTGGGGGTACGGACACCTTCATGTCTTCTTTCTCATTCACATTAATTTTACTAAACATTTCCTGAGTCACTAGTATGGTTCAAGGCTCCTGGCTAGACTGGACGATGGCTCAGTCCCTATGAGGTGCACAGTGTAACAGAGCTTAATAAAATACTGTGGGCAGGGGGAATTCAGTGCCCAGGGCTAATCATGTGCCATGTCATGGGACAAGAAGGGTGACAGCTAGTTACCTACCTTACTTGCTCTCAGGGACTATTGTGGACATCAGTAAAATACGAAAGGATCTGGAAAACAAGACCAGGCCTTAGGTTGGTTTCGGTTGTCAGCCCTCACTAGCTGGTACCATGTCCTCCTATTTCTTTTCCTATCCTGGACTATTCATAGCCCTGAAAAGAAAGGGCTTCTCCCTCCCCTTCAGATTCTTGTCCTATCTAAACAGCTGAAATTCCTCCGCATTCACGGTGTCAAACAGAGGGGCTATAGTTCTAAACTGCTCTGCGTTCTTCTTTGGGGAACTGAGCTGGAGTCACAGAGACGGGTGGCCGACCTTGCAGTGTTTCAGTGGGTGCTGATGGAGGCAGGTAGGCCATACTTTTACAGTAACAAAAAGTCTCTCCTTTAAGGATGCTCTGGCCCCCGGCCCCAGACAGAACCACAACATTCCTGTCCTCTTGAGGTATAAGTGTGAAGAACCTAAGCATAGAAATGCCACAGCCATGGCCCCCACTCACCCCCACGTGGAGAAGCTGCTCTGAGAGAAAGTGGCTGACCACAGAGAGAGCCAGAGGAACAGAAAGAGCGTGAGACCAGAGTAGCTCTGCTTTTTAATTGGCATTCTCTCTTCTTTTTTTTCAACTTGTTAGCTTGGATTCGGTTTCCGCCCCTTGCAGTTAAGAAGCCTTGCTCAGGGGACTACATTCAAGGTGCAGCATTTGAGAACGGATGGGTTTGCCGACCCCTCTCTTTCTCTCAAACGTGGCCCATCAGCAAATGCTTTGGTTTTTTCCTTCCATGAGTGTCCAGGGTCCTATGCTTCTCACTCCTTCCAGAAGGACATTTACGCCATGATCGTTCCCGGGACTTTGGCCTCCTACCAGTTCCGCTGCTCTTGCTTTGCCCTGCTGTCACCTTCCTCCAGCAGCTAGAATGATCCTGTCCAAACAGTCATTTCTCCAATCAAAACACTCCACTGGCTCTTCCTCCCACTCGGAACACAACAAAAAGTCCCTCTTGTGGCCTTGAGGGCCCCTGTGACCTGACTTCTCTCCATCCCCTGACCTTGTCCACATGACTCTGCTCCTTACCTGCTGTGCTTTATCCATGCCGGCCTCTCAAATGTCTCTGGAACATACCAAACACCCTTCCACCTTAAGGCCTGAGCTCACTTTGCCAGGAAGACCCCCCAATCCCCTCCTGGATATGTGCCCCCCGCCTCTTCGATCAGGTCTCTGCTCAGACATCACCATATCAGACAGGCCTGTGCCACCCACCCCAACAACGACAACAACTATTCCCATTTCACCTCCACTCTGCTTCATTTTTGGATAACACTTCCCACTGTCTGTCATGTTTAAAGTGTGCTTGTTCATTATCTTTCTTCCCTGAAACATTCCTGAGGGCGGGAAACTCAGCCCTTTAGCCCAGGGCCGTCTCATCAGCACCTTGGCCAGCTCCAGGCGCAGAGGAGGACTCCAACTATTTGCTACATTGCACATGTGTGAGCCGGTGGACAAACCCCGGTCCTCACTTCAGAGAGAAATCAAGCTCAAGGAAACCAGCCTCTGAAATCAAGCAGGCACAAACGGACGTTCACCAGTTACTGCATCCAGCCCCAGGCTGAGTACAGGGCAATCCTGCCACTGTGCACCCTGCCTAAGTGTTACTGGTTTCAGGATACACTTTATCTCTCCTGTGAGGACAGTGGGCAGGATGTCAGCCAGCCTGCCTAGGTGACAGTAATAACAGTGACAAGGCCATCATAAGCTCATGCATTCAGTAGCACTTAACTTTATGCCTGCTGTAAGAGCGTTGTGTCTGTTAACTTACATAACAATAGATGCATGATACGGGTTTTGCAAGGGGACTGAATATTTGCATCCCTTGGAAATTCGTCTATTGAAACCTAATCTCCACCGTCAGCGTTTTTGTAGGTGGGATCTTTGGAAGGGGATTAGGTCATGAGATTAAACTCCTCTGAGTGGGATTTGTACCCTTATGAAGGAGGTCCTAAAGACCCCCCTTGCCCCTCCACCATGTGAGGTTACAATGAGGAGACGGCCACCTATGAACCAGGAAGCAGGTCCCCACCCGGTACTTAATCTTGGACTTCTCAGCCTCTAGAACAGCTAGACATAAATTTCTCTTGCTCACAAACCTCCCAGTCTGTGGTTATTTGTTACAGCACCCCAAACAGAAAAAGGCCCTGCATTATACCTATTTGAGATCAGGAAATCAAGTCACAAATGAGCTAAAAAACTTGCCCAAGGTCCCATAGCTGAGGTTTGAATGAGATTATTAACTGTTCTTCCACTGGCCTGCAAATATTCTTTACTGTGACCTGCAGTTTGAGATCTAGTTCTCACTGCATGCAATACACACACACTAATGAAAATTAAAGCTTCACAAAACAAAAACATTTGTCTTTTTATTGCTCTTATTTGTGCCTTACAGCAGTTTATATTATAGATGGACCTTGTGAAAATAACTGAATAAATAATGAACCCTCTAATAGAATTAACTGTCTGTCTTTATAAAACAATCCCTGATTTTCACATGGATAGTCACCATGTTCCTCGAGGTAGTTTTAAAGTTTTTTTCTGCCTATTCTAGAAAAGAGATTATTTTAGGATGTTTCAAGAGAAATACGATATATTTTATTTGTATGAAACCTATAAACAAAGAAGGTGTGATATACGAGTAGGCTTTAAAATTCACTATCCTACAGCTTAACCCCCCACAAATCAAATATGGCTAGGTGTACCTGGGCAAGTTTTATCTAGTTGCATTTATTGCTTCTGACCCATTTTCAGTTGATTTCCTAAAACTGGTACACGGCCTCCTTAGACCCTAAACCCTGAGTCTAGGTACTTTCCTAGCTCTTCATCACCCACTTTTACATTCCCGGGGGCCTTTTTAGAAAACCAGTGCAAGCTAACCCCAGTTCAAGGCTTGCCTCTGGGTTACAATTCACAATTACAAGAACCCAAGGTACCTAGTCCTCAATTTAATTAGTAGTTTCCTCTGTGAAGTGCAAAGTGCTGTGGAAAGTTTCTTTGGAAGCTCTAGAATTAGCTGTTAAATTATTCCCCCTTCCAACATAGATGGTAGACTGCAGTGAAAACTTTCAACATCTTACTAGCCCTAAACTGAGTCAAAGTATGTGCGCTTCCAAAGAATGAAATGCAGCACAACCACACAGTTCACATCCCAGCTCTGGTAAGCTCCGGTCACAGTGAGCCTCACAATCCTTATCTATAAAATGCAAGGTAATAATACCTACCTCCCCTCCATGGCAGGTATTAGCAATAATGCATGTAAGGCATCTGGTCCCTGGTATTGTTAGGAAGGACAAACATTCTTTTTTCACTACCCACAGTAGGTCACTGACTGGGGCCCTATAAAATTAGACTGACAAAGGACAGATTGACCTGAGAAAAGCAAATAGAAACTTACTAACATGTGCACTGCATCACTCAACGACAAGTAACTCAAAGGGGAGGTTAGAACCTGAGCTTATATCGCATCTTAGCAAAAGAATAATACATTTGAGATAAATGACGAGACAGAAGATATTTGAGTTTCTAGGGTAGCAAATTATGGGCAGGCAAATATTCAGGGGAAAATAATAGAACATAGGGGATAGTTGGCAACAGGTTTTTCATGTAGATTCCTCTGGGCTTTTATGGCCTAGCATTCACTTCCATCCTTGGGAGAGAAGACAGTGGGGACATCTTTACAAATTTACATCCTGCTTTTAGGCAAAAAAGGGGAAGACCATTTCTTGTCACTTGTCCTCAGCTCAAAATAGCCAACATGTCAAAGTAGTATGTAGTGTAGCCTGGTGGCTGAGAGGTCAGGTTCTTGAGCAAGTCCAGGTTTAAACACTCCCTCTGCTACTTCATGAGTGTAGAGCCTTGGGTAAGCTGCTTAACCTCTTCACATCTCTATTTCTTCACCTATTATTCCCTGTGAAAGGGGATAATAAAGATAATGGCATTTGGTCATAGACACTCTATGATGAGGGCTCAAAACATGTTTAAACACTCAAAACATGTAAACAAATGTTCTTACATAGTAATTGTTAAATAAATGTTATCTATTAGATCCTAATAATGAATATCTCTTGATGGATCCCAGGGATGAGGTTTGAATATTTTCTTCAAAATGTAGAAATTGTATTTTTATCTCCCCAAACAACCATTAAAAAAAAAAAAAAACTGAAGGAAATTTTTCTTTATATCTTGTAAATGTGTTTGTTTACAGAACATAAGGCCATTAAAATCATCTAAGTTTATAGAACATTAAAACGTATTAGCCAAACGAAATACTGACACTGAAAACATTTGCTTTCATTATGTTGCTGGTTAAATAAGGGGCACATCTCACTTGGCCAGTGAAATATTGTTTTCCTCAGAACTCAAGGAAGATTTATTACCCAAATGCCACTAAATGTTGCTTCAGCTCAAATCCAATGTATCCTAAGAGCATACCTTACAGCAGAAAAAGATAAAGTATAGCAACATTTTAGCAAAAGATGAGCTTAATGTGTTTTCTACCTGGTGGTGAATAATTTAATGAGTCTCCCAAGTTTTGAGAAACATGAAAAGAGAAGTTTTATTGTGGGTGTGGCAGGGTGTAGTTAAGCATGAGTGAAAGCCAGAAATATCATTTCCTTTTGGCAATGATGGAAATGCATGGATGAACTGATTTAGAACAACTGGGGGAAAATTTTTGTGTACTCATTTTGTGTACTAATTCAGCTTTGCTTCCACCAACATAGTATACAAATGGACTTTTAAGAAAAAATATTGTGCACTGGTATGCTTTTGAGTAGCCATAAATTTTAGAGAAATCAAACCAAGCTAAGAAGGAAAACTAATAGCATTCAAAACTGATAATACAATTTAAACTATTTCTTTTATGTGTTATCAAATTACATGCTCAATATTATTAGATGCACTATTATTACTGCAAGATGACAATAACTAGAAACTGTGTTACAGGCCAATTTGTTGTTGCAACCTCTGTGTAGCTTAGGTACAAATTTGCTGCAGTCCTATATGCAGCTTGTGAAATGTACTATATGATTTTGGAAAAGTCCCTACCTGGCTTAAGCAGCCATGGCTGTTTGTATAGTGAACCAAGTTTGGAAGCTGAAGAAGAATCTCTAGGGATGGTATTCCCTGGACTAGGGAAAACCAACTTCCTCCTTAGAAAGCTCTCATTATTCCCCACTGCTGCCTCCACACTGATCTCAGAGACCCAGAAACTCCTTCAAATATTTAGTAGAAGCATCACTGCACACCTGATTGTGTACATAAGGATATAGGTCATGCCAGGCTGAGACATTGGGTAAGGTTTCTCAAAGTCCTCCACCATAACAAAAAGAAAAATAATGTATTCTTAGAAGAACATGAATGTAGATACTACTATTTAACAGATAACACTTGTTTGCTGTACTCACAGTATCTAACTCTTTCTATTTCCAGGCCTACTTCTAGAAAGTAGGTGCCATTATATCCTCCAAGTTTCCTGGAATCATAGAGCTAAGTTCCTTACACACATCTGTTTAGGACAAAGAGATAAAGACTCAGAGAGGAGAAATAAAATAATATTCTTCTTCCTCTACCTTCATAATTTTCATTTTTTATCTGAGAACATTTTTCTGCCTTTGCACTTGACATCAAGAATTACCATTCCCTTAAGAATGTAGAGCCATAAACACTCTGCAAAGGGAAGTAGCCTTATCCCTCTGGACTTCAGCTAAACAACCATATCTCAACATATAACTCCTGCACAAGAACAAGCATACATATCCTATTTCGTTATTAAGCCACTCTACTATTTGAATAATTGGTCCCATCTAGCTAGTGCATTTTATCTTCTGAATATTAAAGGCCTGAACTCTTTGGAGCAACTGAAAAATATTAGTGATAATGGCACCAGAAATGAAAAGAAAAAGAAATCTTTTTTTTTTTTTTTTTTGAGACAGAGTTTCACTTTGTCACTCACGGTAGAGTGCCGTGGCATCACAGGTGACAGCAACCTCCAACTCTTGGGCTTAGGCGATTCTCTTGCCTCAGCCTCCCGAGTAGCTGGGTCTATAGGCACCTGCCACAGCACCTGGCTTGTTGTTGTTGTTGTTGTGTTGTTGTTGTTGTAGTTGTCATTACTGTTCCACCTGACCGGGGCTGGGTTCAAACCCACCTCCCTCGGTATATTGGGCTGGTGCTCTACCCACTGAGCTTTTTATCAAGCAAAAAGGTTACTATAACATGTTGTTTGATATTAAGTCATAACCCTGCACACAGAATATTTAATAATATACACAAAATAATCAATAGAAAAAAGTCTGGATTTTTTCCCCCACAAAATTGTGGATTAGAGGTTTTGTTAGTGTGTCTCAACCACCTGAAAAAAAGCAAAATAATGTGTAGAGGTGCATACTGTGAACTCTCATCCAAGAAAGAACATAAAAAACCCTGACATCTTGAAAGGTGCAGAGGCAGCAACCCAGCAGAAAAGAGGATTTGTAGACATATACCTGCTACCGTGAATAGCGATCACAAGAGGGAGAAGCTTCGAGATCTAAGCTCAAGCAAGGGAAGAACCCCTTCTAGCAGCACTGAGAGGTGATGGTGGCTTGAGCTGCTGCTGTAAGTATCACAGCTAGGTGCTCCCCACCTCCCTTCTCAGGACCTGACCAGGAAGGATGTGGCCTAGGACACATGTTTTTTGTCCCAGACAGGGATTTGTGCAACCTGGAGCAATTTCATGAGCTGAACACAGGCTATTTGAGACTCCTTAGACTGGGGGTGAGGGATCTAGGTGGGTCTCACCACTACCTGCCAGGCTCTGGAGCCCAGGCTGCTGCTGCTTCCCTGTGCAGGCTCTTTAGCATAGCAGTGGTGGCTCTGCTAGTTGCTGGAAATGCCAAATAAAAAATTCAAAATATTTATTTTTAAAAATTTCTGTGATATTTCAGAGAAATCTAAAATATAATACAAAGAAATAAGAAAATCAATTCAGGATACGAATGGGAAACTTACCAAAAAGGAAGATTTTTTTTTTAATAATTTTATTAAATCATAATTGTGTACATTGGTGCAATCATAGGGCAGAATGTGCTTCATATACAATCAGAAACATTTGGATCGTACTGTGAGAGATAGCCTTCACGGCATTTTCTTAATCACTATATAAAGACATTGATACTCTACATTTAATAAGTTTCACCAGTACCCTACTAAGATGCACCTAATTAAATAAATAAGAACTAATAGTTTATTTTAAAATTTATACTTTAAAAGAATAAATAGGCATTCCTTTATATAGATCCTTTTTGCTGACCTAGGACAAAGAAACTTTCTTCCTTTAGGAATTCCTTTCCTCTGACTCAGTTTACCTCCTTTAGCACCTTGGCTGGCTTCTACAGAATCCTACTCTTATTAAACTGTTAGATAAGGATCTCTGCCTTCTGCTCTGCTTCCTCCATCACTGAGTGGAAATGCTCTCAGTGATGCCTCGTCTGTGGCAGCCACACATTCTCTAATAAATTAACTGCTGAGGATTGCTGTGTTAGAGGTGCGGAGTGGGATCCAGTGAAATGTAGCAAATTATTTTTGGTCTCCTACTCCCTGTTAAGCAGTGGTTGTTATTCTATTATCTATATTTTGAATCTAGCTGTTTGATCTTCAAAGTCTAAAAGTAGCTTCCATGCACATTTTTATGGTGTTAGGGATGCCACGTACAGCTATAAATTCCTCTGGCTGAGCCACATCAGCCTGCCACATCCTGAAAATATGTTCCACTGTATTTTCTTCCTGCACACCTATACATTGTGGCCCATAGATTGCTTTTATACACATTTCTCCTTCCCTTCTTCACAAAACCACTGGTACAGAATTGACAGCAAATTTAACATTGCCATTTCTCCCACACCACGCTGACCTCGTTGTTTCTTATTTAGCTAATGATGTGTTACAGTTGGCATTTCATTGGGAGGTTCCGGGGAGCCAGTCTCTCTTTTTCTAGTGCTACAATTAGATTCAACTAGAGGAAAGAGCACTGTGATTGGAAAACCGTACTTTCTCAGATACTCTTTCCATCCGGGCATTTTGAGACAACAAAGGAAGGACTTGGTGTCATTATGCCTCCACCTGATAGCTTGGTCAGTGTATCCATAAAGCTCAGCCTGGCTAGGGAAAAACGAGAACATTGGGATGGTGCCGTTCACTCATGTCTGATGGCAAAACTCTAACCGTGCTGCCTTGGTGAATTTAGCCAAAGAAGGGAGGCGATGAAGAGAAGAGGACAAGAGGATGTAAGAAGGTAAGCAGAAGGAATGGGTTTTATTCGCTCACACCTGGGGCAAGAGCAGGGTGAGGTTAATACGATGCAACCAGTTTCCATATGTCTGCTTCATTCTCCTCTTACTGTTGAATTGCTTTCTGCTAATCCTGGCCTGCTCATAACTCCTTATGGCCTCTGCACTTTTTTCCTGGCCTTCCTTAAGGTACACTTTCAGTATTCTCCCTTACCCATTTCCTGTTTCAAATTCCTGAGAAAGAGAATCTGATGGGTGTAAGTTGTCCTTTGACCTATGACCACCACAGAGGTCATGGACAGCCTGTGATTTGACTGCTGTGGCTTAGATGTGCACCTCTGTCTGAGACCAGCTTGGCTAGGCCATGTGGTATAAAATATATCCTCCTGGGGCTACGTGTTCGGCAGAGGCTGTGGGTAGGCACATTCTGGGGAATGGTGGGTGGCAGCCAATCTTAACTTGGGTTCTCCTACATTGCAGACACACAATATTCGTGCTTGTAATTAATTGTGTGCCTTACATGAACTTAAGGCAATAGAGCTTACAAAGTAATCTAGGACATGGCTGTTGTAGGGTGCTGGTTATCAATACTTTTAGTTTAAAAGGAAAGACATCTGTGCTAAAATCTATGGCAGAAAACAACAACTACAAATTAAAAAAAAAACTCCTAAAGAGCGATATAACCCATGGAAACATATATACAATCATTTATGCCTTTAGAAAAATGTATGCCCTTAAAATACAAGATCAAAGTTGGAATAACAGAACAAAGAGGGCTGCTCCCTTGCCTCCTTCTTCTGCTTCAAAAAAATTACCCAAGTACTAGAGATTTTAATACTCTATGGTTTTTTATATATGGATGCAAATATATTAATCTGAAAGTCAGCTGGAGTCTTATCTTCCCCATGAGACCTGTGTAACTTTGCCTTTAGTTCTCAAATTCTATGGACTATAGAGCTTTACTTCCAACATTTATGCTCCTACCTAGGGTGGGGATGTTAGTAGGGTAAGTGTTTGTGTCCTGTTGGCTTTCTCTACCACTTGGGTTCAGCTACTTTGAATGTGCCTTTGTCTTATAACATGTCCTCTCTAATATGAAGCTGCCTCTTTGGGGAGGCTTTCCAACTCTCCTTTAGCCCTGGTGCTCACCTCTCCCTCCTAGGTTGCACCAGAGGGCCTGAGGTCTTCCATTTCTCTTTCTTCTCTTTTGCAAAGTGACTCAATTCTCCCTTCAGATTTCTTCTTCCTGGTGTGTATGCCTAAACCCATTAGAAAAACTAAACAGAGTCGAGGGACTTCCACTTAGACTCTATGCTTGTATGGAGGCAGGAGAGTTATAAGACAGGTTACAAATAAGATATTAAGGGCCTTATGAAACCCTGCCAAAGTATGAGATTAGAACCATTATCTGCTTTTGTCAATGAGAAAATTTGTGTCCTGGGGTTAAGTGGGGCATTTGAGGTCACTATGCAACTAGTGTTTCAGCTTAAATGCCAACGTGAAAGTTGTGCTAGGTTCTAGTAGATTCAAGGGATGCCATATGTGCTGTATACAGGATTTCAGCCAGACTTTTTGTCAATCTGTCAACACATCTTTGGTGCACCCAGTGGATCTGCTTCTGGACAATCGTGTGGATATTTTTGTGGCTGAATGACCATTGTTGGAGAGTGTTTATTAGTGAATCATTAGCAAATGAGAAAAAATTAGAATGAACTTTTGGCACTTTGTGGTTTCTAAATACTCATGGCCTCTCTTGACAACACTCTGATTTCACCTGGGGGTGGGAAATGTAGGTGGAATCCTTCTATTACAGTTATTGAAAGGTCTGGTCAGCCAGATACTTCTTTTTACTTCCCTGGAAAAGCCGGGAGTCACAAGACCTGAACTCTGATATGAGGAGCTTTCTCCTGGCTTTTCACATCTTGAACAGAGGGACACAGACAGACAGATGATGGCTAGAGCTTTTTCTCTCCAGAGTCAACCTCCTGGGCAAGACTGCATCTACCTAATTATGCTGCTTTCTAGTTCTGTTGCTCCCAGGCATGGTTCTTTGGCTTCCTCTTAATTCATATCTTTTGCCTAATTTCCTGGAATGTGTTTCTGTTAACTACAACCAAAAGACCTAAATAAGAACAGATTTCTCTATTTCTCTTTCAGGGTATGTCTAGCCCTGTCCATGGCACTTTGCCTTTTTTCACCATTATTTTCAACAGCAGAGATGAAAATGTGGATTATATTGGGACTTGGAGTGATTACAGCAAATGGGAATGATGGATAAAAGTGGGTGAAATATGAATAATAAGAATGATTGCAGCTTGGCATTTTAGACACTAGAAATCTAACTGCACACTGAGTTAGGTAAGTGGTGTTGCAGTAATAATAATAATAACAGCTCCCATTTAAGGCCTACACTACAAGGAAGGTCTCAGATCAGGAAACAGGGGTTTGAGGTGATTCAGCTAACACTTGGTAGAATTCAAACACAAGTTCTAGTTTCTTCCATAATGCTATAGGTAGTAGCCAAATCTATAATATAGACAATTTAGCCAGAGGCTGGATCCAGTGAGGGCAGCTCTGGGTCCAAAGGCTGTAATGAAGTCATGTTTGAATCCTGGAGGCATTTAATATCCAGGAACAGAGGCAAAGCAACCCTCAAAAAAAATTAAAGTCAAGTTGGTGTTATGTGTTGCATTCTCCCTGAATCCAAAGTCCCAGTAAGTTTTATTATTTTTCCAATTTTTTTTTTTTTGGTGATAAGATACATAGAACATAAAATTTATATCCTAATCATCCACCTAATCAGTGGTATTAAATACATTTACAATGTTGTACCATTGTGACCACCTCCATCCATCTCCACAACTCTTTTCATCTTATAAAACCAAAATTCTGTATTCATTAAAGAATAGCTCCCCATTTTGTCCCTGCCCTGGCGATCATCACTCTTTTCTGTCTTTATGCATTTGACAACTCTAAGTATCTCATATAAATGGAATCACAGGTATTTGTCTTTCTGGGACTAGCTTATTTCACTTAGCATAGTGTCCATAAGGTCCATGCATGTTATAGCATATTTCGGAAATTTGTTCCTTTTAAAGGTTGAAAAATAAACTATTTTAAATTGCACATAAACTTTTTGTCCAGCATAAAGTTAGTGTGCAATTTAAAACAGTTTAACACAGTAAATCTCACGTGAACTTTATGTCCACCCTGTATATATCATGTTTTGATTATCCATTAAGATAGACACCAGCTTGCTCCTACATTTTAGCTTCTATGAAGAGAGATGTACAAATATCTCTTGGAGATTTTGCTTTCAATTTTTTTAGGTGTATACCCAGAAGTGGAATTATTACATCATATGGTAATTTTTTTTTTTTTTTTTTTATTTTTGAGAAACTCTCATGCTGTTTTCCATAGGGACTATGCCTGTGGTCCTCGACTCTCAAGCTGTGGACTAGTATTGGTTTGTGGCCTGTTATGAACTGGGCCACACAGCCTCACTGCCTGAGTTCCATTTAGCCCTGTCCCTAGTCCCTACACACTTCCCTATTCCATAGAAAAATTGTCTTCCATAAAACTGGTCCCTGGTGGCAAAAATGTTAGGAACTGCTGGGCTATGCCACTTCCCTTTTTCTCTCCAACAGTGTTCCAATTTCTCCACATCCATGATAATGCTAGTTACTTTCAATTTTTTGATAGTAGCCATCCTCATAGGTTTATTTGCATTTCCCTAATGATTGGTTATGCTGAGCATCTTTTATGCACTTGTTGGTCATTTGTGTATCTTCTTTGGAGAAACGTCTATTCAAGTGCTTTTCCCGTTTTTGTTTCTTTTCTTTTTTATTGCTGAGTATTTTATTTTAGGAGTTCTCTATGTATTCTGGATATTTATCCCTTTTTGATTTGCAAATATTTTCTTCCATTCTGTGTGTTGTCTTTTCACCTTGCTGATAGGTACATTTTTTGATTCACAAAATTTAAAATTTTCATAAAGCCTAATTTATCTATTTTTTTATTGTTTCTTGTGCTTTTGGTGTCATATCCATTGTATCATTGCCAAATCCAATGTCATGAAGTTTTTGCCTGTGTTTTCTTCCAAAAGTTTTAGAGATTTAGGTCTTATATTTTGGTGTATGATCCATTTGGAGTTAATTTGTGTATATTGCATGAGGCAAGGGCTCAACTTCATTCTTTTGCATGTGGATATCCAGCTCAGCATGGTTTTCAATAGACATAGGTAAGTTTATTTTAAAATTTTCATGGAAATGCATGGGACCCAGAATAGTTGAAAGAATTTGGAAAAGAAGAATAGATTGGGAGTAATCACTCTAACCCCCATGTTAACACTTAATTATATAGTGATAGTAGTCAAGATAGTAATTAACTAGCAATAAAATTAAAGGCTATATGTGTTGGCAGAGATTACAGACATATAGAACAATGAAACAGAATACAGAATACAGTTATAGATCCACACAAATATGCTAGATTTTTGAAAAAGTGCAAAAACAATTCAATTGAAAAGAGAAATAGTCTTTTCAATAAATAGTGTTGGAGCAACTATACATTCATAGGCCAAAAAATAGCAAAAAATAAACCTCAATCTAAACCCATACCTTATCCAAAAATTAAATCAAAGTAGATCATAGGCTTAGGTGAAAGATGTAAAAATATAAAACTTCTAGAAAAAGCTAGAGGAAAAATCATCAGGACCTCAGGCTAGCAAGGATTTCTTAGACATTATACCAAAAGCAGGATCTATAAAAGGAAAAACTGATAAATAAAACTTCATTAAAATTATTAATAAAAGTCTTTGCTCTACAAAAGATTCTGTTGAAAGAATGAAAAGGCAGGCTACAGACTGGGAGGAAATATTTGCAAAGCACATATTTGACAAAGGACTGGTATCTAGACTATTTAAAGTATTCTTGAAACTCAACAGCAAAAATTAAACAAAAAATCCAATTAGAAAATGAGCAAGAGACATGAATAGACATTTCACTGAAGAGAATATACAGATGGCAAATACGCACATGAAAGGTGTGTAGCATCATTAGCCATCTGGGAAATGCAATGCAAATTAAATCCGCAATGAGATATAACTATACACCTAACAAAATGACTAAAAGAATTTAAAACATGAAGAATAACATTAAATTCTGGCAAGGGCATGGAGAAACTCATGCATTGCTATGATAATGTAAAATGGTATAACTATTATAGAAAATAGTTTGACAGTTTCTTATAAAAACTGAACAGCAGAACCTCTACAATTTGTCCACCCAAGGGACAGTAACAAACTGGTCCACTTACAGAGACAGTCAACATAAGGAATTAGGCCTGCTCTCTGGATAAGTATGTGTACGGCCATGTCCAGTCTATGAAAATTAGGTTTACTTAACAAGGTGGTCAATATAGGGAGGTGGTCAACTATGAAGATTCTGCTGTACTTACCATACAACCCAGGAATTATACTCCATAGGCAAATGAATGAAAATAAATCAAAGCATATTCATACAAAAATGTACACATGAATGTTCACAGCAGCTTTATTTGCCATAGCCACAAGCTGAAAAGAATGCAAATCAGCTTAAGTTGGTGTATAGTTGAACAAATAGTGACACAGCCATACCATGGAATATTGCTTAGCAACAAAAGGGAAAGATTATTAATAATAATAATAAATTACAAATGAATTATGCTGAATGAAAAAGTCAATCTCAAAAGGTTACACTGTATCATTCATTTATTTAACATTCTTATAATGAAAAAAATATCATAGAGTTGGAGAACAGATTAGTGGTCGCCATTGAACTATTCTGTATTTCAACTGTGATGGTCACACAAGTCTACACATGTGATAAAAATGCATAGAACCAAATACACACACAGTGACAACTAAGTACACATGCATACAAATACACACACATACACACACAACACACACATGTATGACTGGTGAAATCTCAATAAGTTTGGTAAACTAAATCAGTATTAACATTGTTATGTAAGTTGCTTCTATTGGGGAAAGGTGGGTTAGGCTGTTCACAGTATCTCTTTGATATTTTTTACAATTAGATAAAAATTTAAAGCAAGTCAAGTGAGTAAGCTCTGTGGCCCAGAGAGAACCCCAAATAGTAAGTGCTGTAAAGTCAGAACATGCATTCCCCAGGATTGGCCAAGGCCAGCGCCACCTAACTCCAAGGCCCACGGTCTCTCCACTTCCTCCATGCCAAGGCTGGGACATTTCCTGGCACTTGGTGACCATTAAAAATTACATTATCTGGCACTTAGTGACCACTGTAAATTTCCTAAGTGAATGAGATGTTTTTCTAACGTCTACTTTCTCTTCAAGTCTCTCTAATAGTTGGCTTTACCCTATTATAATTCTTTTGCATTGCTGTTATTTTATCACTGTTCTTTTAATATTATGCCACTTGTCATGACTAAGTGACAAAGCCAGATCACAAAAGGGGGGAAATAGGGCCTGTACTTACAATCAGTTAACAGCTGGAATTCTTGACTTACAATAAAATAAACAGTCTGAAGACTCCAGACGCAAAAGTTGATAGTACAAACAGGTGAGAAAAATGATGAAGGAAGCAATTACCATGTAAAGTAAGTTGATCATGTCCCTGAATTTAATACTGAACATCTCTTCAGAGGAGAAGAAAAAATCTATCTTTAGTTTATGTACTTCCCCAAACAGAATGAAGACTTCCTAGGTCAGGACAGTGTAACTGTAATTTTCTGAGTCACTATAGTAAAACAAACTTGGCAATTGTTTTGCAGAAAAGTTGAAGAATTTCATTGTCCATATGTCCCTCAGAATAGAAGTGAATCATAAAAATAGCTATTTGAGAATAGCGTAACTATGCAAACAAGGATTATTCGGAGTCCTTCCAAGATCTGGGTAGTTCCTAAGTAGTGGGCCAGATTTTTTTTTGTTTAACTAGGTATCCAAAGTAGCTAGTCAGTTTCTTTCATTACAGCCTTTCCTCTTTAAATCTTGCAAGAGCACTGAGTTTGCAAGTGTTCTATTCAACACTGAGTGACTTTCACTCAGAGGGCTAACCTATACTCTTATATGGCTACATAGACTCCTAACCAAGAGAAAGATGATGAAAAAATGGAGCCAAAGATTGGACTCATGCTGTATATTGCACATGAGGTTAGAGTTGAGTGCCACTCTATAACAGCAAGAATGCTCCCTCACTCTGCATCCACAGGAAGTTCTAGAGACAGAACAATCTCTGGAAAAATTGTGCATATGTATGTGTATGGGGTATGAGTTACTATCCTACCTTATGGGTTAAGTATTAAGTGAAGTACAGTCCCTGACATAGAGGAGGCAGTGGTTAATTGTCATTCTTGTTGTGATTGATGTGACCATTGTTATTATTTTGATGAATAAATTTGGGAATGAGAAAAGCATCATTGGGTAGCCTCATTGCCTCCCTCCTTATTCTGGTTCAAGTATCTCAGAGCTAGAATGGGATTTTACAATGGTGGAGTTTTATTATCATCCTCTGAATTTCTCTCTTGATATGTGGTGAAACAAAAATACATTTCATGATCTCCAAACTAGAGGCTGATAACAACATGATCACTCCTTGCAGAGTCCTATGCATTCAGCAGTTCTTGGTTACAGTATTAGTTTTTGGTTACTGTGTCAGTCAAGCACACTGGCCTGTATTCACACCGATAGTAAATTCTGCCATAGTGAAGTGGCTAATGGCATCCTTTGGCAATCTGACCCTTTGGCATCTCTAAAAATTATTTCCTTATGCAGCTAATTTGATGGCTAACTTAAAACGACATGCGTTATTTTGTTTAATGTTTAATTCTGTGTCAACATTTCTGACTCTCCAATCTGCAGTGGGTAATACTGACTTTGGCCCAGTAGCCAGAGAAATTACTCTAAACAATTTATATCCAGTCAGAGCAGATGCTATGATTTCATTATTTTGGACCACTATCAGTTCTACACAGAGCCTGATGTAGCCACTAACCCTTGCCAGATTTATCTCTATCTCATGGTGTCAAATCAGAGTGGCAGACACAGTTTTATTGATATTGCCTTCTGGAAATTTCCCACTTACCAATATGTTTGATTCTTGGAAACACGATTTAGTTTATTCCAACAAAAATCCTATAACATCAAATGTGATCAGAGGGCCTAAGATTAAGTGTAAATTGTTCATTTATGGTTCACTTAGCCATTGCTAAATGGATAATTCTGAAAAATTAGCCATGACAATCAATATGTTTTGACAAGCCCAGTTGGGTTCTCACACTCACCACACTCACTGGGTGTCTCATCCAGCACCAGGACTTCAGTGGATGCTTCTATTTACTCCTCAAACTACATCTCAAGCTCAGATTTCATGCTGAACCCAAACCATAATACACAACTGAGTGTACTGTGTGTATGAACTGTTGTTGAAAGAAGTAATACAAAGATCTGATAAGCAAGGAGATGCTCAACCTCCTATAGTCAGAGAAATAAGGTGTGATTTTAAAATATTTGTTGGGTTGATGAATATTTGTGGAAGGGCCAAGGTTAAAATGCTATGCTCCTAACCCTTCCTGTGAACAACTTTCTAAGTTTTGTTTTTATCTAGAGTTTTTAAAAATTATCTTTATAATTCTTTGTACCCTCACTCAATCCCAAACAATGAAAAAAATTACCTTTAGTGGAGAGGGTGCAGCTTCTGGAGAATCAAGTAGGACAATTCAAATTCCAGCTCCTGGTAGCCTGTTCTAAAGGAGAATATCTGGATGTTGGGTAGGTAGGCCCAGACAAGGTGAGCAATGAAAGCTTCCCATGCTTTATTCCTTAGTTGCACTGGGAGGTTTTGAGCCATGAGTTGTGCTCTAGTGATTTGATAGAAGGTGCTAGAAGGGATATAGGTAACATCCAGTGCTTTTCTGTGGGCCACATTCACTGGGCCAGCATTATGCTAGGAGGGCAGACAAGAGACATTTATGACACAGTCCTTGACTGTAAGGACTTCGGATCTGGGTGATGGAACTAACAGACTGTACAATCAGCAAGCCATTGAAAGAAAAACCTTGCGATGCGCGCTAACTTCTAACATGGAAATTTCATGGAACAGAGATGGCATTGGATGCAATGGTCAAAGCAGTCTTCCTGAAGAATGTGGTACTTGAACTGGAACTTAAGTAAAGTTTGTGTAAACTTTCAGGGCATAGAGATAAGGTGTTGCGGGAAGGGCTTTGACATTAGCACAAGCAGAGAGGCAGGACGATTAGAGCTTATTCGGGAAGTGGCAAAAACAAAATCTTAATACATGTGAAGGTTCTTGTTGAGAAAAAATACATAAATGTTATTCAGCTGAGGTTTGATTATGAAAACTTTCAAAAGTCAGGAAAGAAGTCTGGAATTGATGTAGAAGGCCACAGGCAAACATTTTATCTCGGTGAACATTTATTACACTTTTTATGTGTTCTCAGAATTCTGAGAAAACAGATGAATTGGACATGGCCCTGCCCTGAAGGAGTTTGCAGGTTATAGTAGAGGAATAGATGTGAGAGCGGAATCTTAGAAAGACAAGCTTTTCAGGGAATTGGAATCGACGGGGTGTTAAAGAACTCTAAGCACGAAGCTGAGTCAGGATCCAAACTGAGAGCAAGCGGTGTCTGGCAGCTCATTTTAGAGATGGATATTAGGGCTGTTCGTAACCTGATGCTTTTAGCTTTGGTATTTTGATTGAATTTTTGAGACAGGAGGATAAGTTAAGGTTACTAGATTTAGCAAATTAAAAAAAATTTTCAGTATGTCTTGTACAATATTCATCGCTTATCTGAAATTTTGCAACGTGTTTGTTTACTTTGGACATTATTTCTAAATGTCATTTATCCTCTACAACTGATGTGCTTGATTGTTTACTATTTTCATTTCCAGAGGAAAGAGGAGACGGGAAATGAGTTCTTTGCAATTTTATTGTTTTGGCATCAAAGATTGCAGTTGATTGCTGCTTCCTACCTCCAACATCCGGCAAAACCTGCTTAGTTCCCCAACTGCTTCCCAATGCATAAACAAAGTAAATGAAAATCACCAGAGATTCCAGATGATTGAGACAGGTCTGGGAATTCTGATCAAAGAGTAATTGTCAGGGGAGTTGGCGTGAATTTTATTCTCTCAGTGGGGTCATATTATTTTTCTTGCTTCATTTACTACAAAGAAATTTGACTTAAACTCTATTCTGTTATAAATTATTGAACATTGGGGGTGTGGTTTCTAGCCTTGTCATACGTTTAATAAAATTCCATAGTCACAAAACCACTGGGAGCCTGAGGTATTTGACAAAGATTGGGTTTTAGTGAAGAAACGTAGGAATTGCCCCAAACTGCAGTTTAATCCAGAAAAATACCCCTCACAGTAAAAGGACACTTGGCAGATACATCATGGCTTGAGCAGGCAACAGAAATTCCTTAACAAGGCTCAGGAAGCAGTTTATTTCAGGAAACTGCAATGTTGTTTTCAGAAGGTGATATTCCTGTTATTGAAAGCGTTGAGATACTCCTCTGGCTCTCTGTGTGACCTTCTGTCTCTCTGCCTCTCCCTCTACCTTGCCTGCTATTACTGCATCTGTTTAAAAATATACTCAGCACCTTACCTTGTTTAGATAACTTTCCAAGTGCTTTACTTGTGCCTAAATAACTACAAGGCTGGTGTCCAAATTCACAGTTCTGTGAAGGAAACTTCTGAGCACCTGCCTGTAATCAGGCCTTTATCAGCAGGACTCCTGCCCCAGCCTCTTGGCCCCCTTAGCAGGGCTCTGGGCACAGACTTGGGTTTGGACAGAGCCACTAACTCAAGTGACATGATCATTCAGGTGTTTACTTTTGTGTATTTTCCTCTACTTGCTCTTAATCAGAATAAAGAACTTGATTTGTGGCCTGACTTTTACGAACTTTTGTATTTTTTAAGTTCTAAATTCACTGAAGTAAATCCTTCAGAACATTTGACTTTGTATCATGGGTTTCATGGTTTAAATTTCCCCTGAGGTTAATCATACCAATGAAAATATTGGGGTGGAAATACTGTCCCTACAATCATATAATAATATCTTAAGTCTGTCTCAGATTTTCAGGACCCCCTTTGGCCTGTAAGCACTCAATATGATCAGGATAAGAAAAGGCAGCCCTTGATGCAGGTCGGTTTTAAGTGGGACAGGAGGAATCTCTTTAAACTCTCTAATCAAAGGCTTGAGGCTGAACAAAGGACATTTCACCGAACAGCTGGTTACAGCGACAGCATTTTCTAGAGCTAATTCTTTTAGCCCTCTCTTGAGTTGTGTTGTGCACTGTGCAAGGTTGGGAGCAGACAAGAAGGAGTGGAGAAGGCCTTTTACAAGTTTCCAGTTTAGCTTTCAATTTACTGTGTTATCTATCTTGACTGATGCGCCCACATCATTATCGGTGAGAGAGTGGAGAGAAAAAAAGGGACACTCTATTTTTTGCACCCTCTTCTCCTTGAGTTCTTTCGTCTTCATGTAAAAGCAATCAGATGGGCAGGTGAAAGAAGTGGAAAAAGAATAGTTTTAAGTAGCAACAAGATTCCAACTTTGTCCTTAAAGGCGGCCCACACTTCAGTGATGTCTGGTGCAGTATTTTCAGCTCCACCTTGTATGTTTTAGGAAGTGTGCACTTTTCAGACTAGAACCGCCTTAAAGAAGGAAAGCAGGGTATTTGGAGGTAGAATAAGTAGGGGACAGATTGCTCTTCAAAACCCACCTGATTCATTCCATCAGTTAACTATGACATGGCTCACCTCCCACCAGCCTGTGGTCTCAGTTGACACAAGTCTAGGGTACGGTGGTCTCTAGGAGGTGTGCTGCACACTTGGCAATGTGGGGTGGTTTATTACTTGACTCTATCATCCTCCCTTCTCCCTAAGGGGCCTTAAGATAGATAGATAACTTGGGGTTGGATGAGTTATAGAGGAAAGCCAGGTGTTATATACCTGGAAATCCCCATGAAGACACCAAAGAAAGACCAGGATCTCAGAACCAAGGTCATACTGGCAGAAACTCAGACCAAAGTAGTGGGAAACATATATGGAATTGGCAGAGGATGGAACCTGCAGAGGTGGGATGACAGGGTCTCAGCTAGCAGGGGTGAGGACTTGGGCTTTAAGTGTTGTGTGAGAACATTCTAGACCCGTGGTGCTCAGCTGCAGTGTCCCGATGATGCTGGCCTATGACTCCTGGCAGCAAACAGGATGATGGGTTGGGGCTGATGACCAGGCCCTTCAGCTGTAGCCAAGAAGGTAACAGAGTCCTCTGTGCAGGGTTGCCATAACTCTCCTTCACATTGTGCCACAGTTGGTTTATAACAGCAGTTCTCAACCTGTGGGTCACGACCACAGGAACTGTATTAAAGGGCCACAGCATTAGGAAGGTTGAGAACCACTGGTTTATAAGAAAAAATTCCCCAAGGTTTTGAACCCTGGTTATCCATGGTTACCTACAGCTCTGGGATGAATACTTATGACTCCCTGACAGGAAAACAAGAGATGAGCTGATGATGCCCTGGCAGGGGCTGTTGGAGGCACTGTGTCACAGGCCACATGCATGACTTGTGTCCATCTTCTTTCTTTGGCCCAGCAAAGCCAAAGCTGCCTGCAAAGCTGTACATATCCAACCTCAACCTCATAGCCACAATTTATGGAGACAGAAATCACACAATTTTGTTTAAGTTTTAGGAGGGACCCCAGGAATTGTGGGTATGAGTTAAAGTACCTGACCTCTTACTTCCTGGGTGGATGGGGCAGGGTGGTAACTGGCCAACTGAGTGACTATGTCCAAAGGTTGATTCTATGAGGCTGGCCCTGCCCAAAGGAGGATAGGGGAGCAAGGGGCAGACCAGATCAGAGCAACCATGGGAAAGCAACAGGTCAGACAGCAGAGATGTCACACATATATGCCAAATCCAGAAGGTCTGAGGAGGGACCAGGTTAGCAACCAGATCTTGGCAGATATTGGTAAGTGACAGGAAGGGAGGGGTTGAGAGGCAGTGGGAGGAGGTGGAGGGAAGTGCTGTCATGGCTAAAAAATAATTGGGAATGTGATTTATTAATTCAAGACATCATACCATCATTCAAGAAGTGTTTATCCATTCATTCAATAACTATGTATGTGCCTAAAATGTTCTAGGTTCTGAACTTAAATCTTGGGATATCATAAGACAGGACTAAGACACCAACAACTACTGTGACTAAAGAGAGAGTTATGAGAACTTCAGCAGGGTATCTACCAGGAAAAAGGGGAGCCTTTCCAATGGTAGAGAAGACTGAGTCTGTGCTCCAGGTAAGGTTCCTGTTGAGTGGGGGATGCTTGTTTTAGGCGAAGGGAACAGCATATGCAAAGGTGAGGTGGCAAGAGAGAGCACAGTACTTTGGGGAAGCCATATAATATACAGACAGCTTGGAGCATAGAGTGAAAAGTGGGGAGTAGCAAAGGATAAACGTTCAGATGAAAGCTCAAGGGCTTCCCCAGCTGTGGGAAGCAATTGGACTTCATGCTAAAAGCCATGGAGACCTGCTCGATTGGCTTTGAGCAAGAGAAACTCAAGTTGAGCTGTACTGGGAAAGACCACTCTGGCTGCAGGTTGCACAGTTCAGAGCTAAGCCAGCCATGAGCTGTCCCAGGAGGTGGCAGTTAGGCTGGAGACAATCAGGCTGGAGAGCGATTCTGGCATCAAAGCAACAGGGCTTGGTTACTGCCTGGCAATAGGGAAATGAAGGAGGTGAACATGAGTTCCAGGTTTCTGGATTGGACAGTGGAGTGTGGACGGCTGTCTTTTACCTGTCAGGGGAACTCAGAGGAGAATTGGGTTTTGGATGGAAGACAATGAATTCGGTTTTTGACGTGTGGGGTTGGGGCAGCAGGGGGAAGTTCTGATTTGCACCGAGCCAGGGCCTGTCTTGGTGGGTGGCTCAGGCTATTCACAGGACTGAGCACAGGCTCATCGTCAGTTAACAGCTATGATGTTTTTATTTTCTCCCTGGCATAGAAGAGGATCTTCACTGGGAGTATAAGGAATTTGGGCTGGAATATGCCAGAGGGAAAAAGTTTGAATTAGACTCTAAATGTACAGTAACAAGATTTAGCTTCTGAATGCAAAGATAAACAAACACAATCCTAATATCTCAGTATAATAGAAAGCATTCTTAGAATTTTGCTGGCACCAGTGGTTCTTGTTTTATGAATTCCGCGACATGCTTCTGTAACAAAACAATTGCTTTATTATTGTGTTCGGGGGGAGCTTCCTGCAGGCACACCTAGAAAATGATGCACTTCAAAAAAGATATGCCATTTCCCTGGGTTCTGATTTTCTTCTTTTCCGGTCAGTATTTCACTCTTGTCAGGATATTGCCTGATGCCTGCCTATCTCAAACCCCAGAAGACAGCCATCTGTTGAGCTGTGGAATGTTTTCAGCCACAAGTCATACATCGTTATTCTAGCCAAGGCATGCTGTTGCTTGTAGAATTTTTTATAGGTGGAGGCCCAGCTTATGTTCTGAATTAGAGGTTCTCATCTGCCTGTGGCAAATTGCAGCATGTGCTAGTATAAATTCCCTCCTGGGTGATACATGAAATATTTGGGAAATTATTTGTTCAGGCATTCTACAATTCTCTTTAAACGACACTTTCTCCATTACCATTCAGTCTTCAAAAGCAGAAATGTGTGTGTGTGTGTGTGCATGCGTTTGGGATTGTCTCCCACTAAAAGCATTTTCTATTTTCTCATTAGGAACTTTCTCTTTATGCAAAAGGAGAAAAAACTGGTGGAGAACACATTTTATATTTAAGTGTAAAAAACATGATCTGTATTACTTTAAAGGTTGTATTCTGGTATAATATATTTATAATTTTAAACTTTTGAAGAGGGAACGTTTTTAAATTTAGCCCAGTATTAGTGATGTCTGCTAAGGAATAATTCCATTTATTAGCTTTCAAGTTAGATAAAAGCTCTAGCTTCGAGGAAAAGACAGCTAAAGGTAAATGGGGTGGTTTAGAGGAGAGATGCATTGTAGAGGCACATTAGTTATGTGGGTTTATGCTACAAGAGCTGAGTAATTATTGTCTTTTATTCCTGCTCTGTGTGGATCAGAGTGCTCTATTGCTTGAGATGGAAGACAGGGGATACTGTAGCAATGGACAGGTAGAAAGCAGAGCCTGCTGTCAGGGTAGAAAAATCCACGGGCATTAGGAGTTTCCTTTTCTATAGTAATTAAATTTCACTGCAGAAGAAAAGCTTTAGAAATTTTAACATGCCGTGGGTCTAAAAATTCTGGAAGATTTTAGCTATAAGAGAGTGAGGTGGCACTATACTCGATGCTGGCCATAAAAGTGGGATTAAAGCAAGTAACTACTGATGAAAATTCTTCAAAGGTGCTTCATCAGTCCATGGCTAAAGCCCAACCTTAAATGGCACATGGAGTTTTTATGATTGGGCCATGATTATATTGATTACATTTCCAGCCTTTTTTTTTTTTTTTTTGGCCCTCCTTGCCCATCTCTAACACCTTATACTATGTCATTCTCCCCAGGATTTATCCTTAGCTTTCAAAATAAAGCATACTTTTGTGAAAGTAAGAATATAATTAAATAAAAAGTTATTATCTGTAACTCAGTTATAAATTCCTTTGAATAAACTAACAGATCTAACATGAAACCAAAATTGATTCCTACTGAAGTTGGAAAACATGCCACTGTGAAACCAATATGGCTTAGAGATAAATGACTTTGTCACTTTCTTCAAGGTCACATAGTAGTTTGATGATGAAGCATATCTTTATTTTATTTTCTGTAAAATAGAGATATTATGATTTACTACATATGGCTGTGGTGAGAATAAAATGAAGTTGTGCTTATAAAAGACTAGGTAGGCCTTGTCCTTTATAAACATAGCTGGCACTAAATAAATAGTGACCACAAAATTAATCTGAGGGACTGCCTTGACCCCTTCCAGTGGGTGCTGTTTATAAAGAAAAGCCTGAGCTCATAATGTTCTGACTCCTTTGTACTTCTGAAATATTCCTGTTTGTGTATGTGTGGGTGTGTGTGGATAGATGCTAACATACTTGCCCTCATTGTCTAGCCTGTACTATACATTATACAGAGGCTGAGTTTTCCAAAACCTTTCCCCTTAAAATCTGCATGTCTATCAAACTTCCATTGACCTTGACATCCATTTCAGAGCATCACTGAGGTATTACTGACCCCTTTAAGCACATCTGCTCAGAACTGTGCTTGGAGGGTTGAACATTGTGAGGGTGCGTACACAATGATACAAAGTTTTAAATAATAAGTTAAAGGATAGTTTAGAGCCTTCATCAAGCCATCTGTGTTAACTTGCCATTACAATTTAAAATATCTATCTTGACACAAGTTTAATTTTTCCAAAACACCTATTCTAAAAGGCAATATACTTTTTACATAATGGAAATGACAACACTTTGAAAATATTACCCTTTACTGGAAAGTTAGTTATAATATGTTCACGAATAAATATTATTGGGGGAGGGGGGGAGGGAGAAGGCAGTTCTCATTTATAATGAGGAAAGTCAATCCCCAAACAAAATCCCCAGAATACATATATAGAATACACCCACAGACTTCCTTTTCTTTTTCTCACATTACTACATTTTAGAAAAATAAATGAGTCACATTTACAAAAATTATTGTAGATTCAGGGGTGTGATCAGTTAACAACTATTGAATTCTGAAAAACCACAATAAAACTTCTATCTTAAATCATCCATAGAAATTGTATCAATTTCCATTGTGGATTAGACAGCTTATTTATTTGTAGAATCCATTTTCCCCTACACTGGCTACTCGTTTCATAAATAATCCTGGTAGTGTGGTTGCACAATATACTGGTATTTCACTAACTTTTATACAAATCCAAATGGCGCCAGTTATTTAATGATGTAAGTATCTTTGAAGATTGACTTCAACACAGTCTAAAATAAGAGACTTCTGGTTTACAATTGTTATGCCATTTTCTAGGCATCATTTACTGTAACTGGGTAATAAAAGAAATATCTGTGTTTCCTTAAAATAAGACAATTTGTGAGGCTGTCATAAAAAGTGAAATGGTTTCTCTTCCTTCTTGGCTTCCTTTGAACAATCTTCATAAAATAAGGGAATTGCCAGAAACCTTTGGATGCTTCTTCTGTCTTCATGAAAAGGACTGCTTAATTGAAGTTACTGACCTTCTTTGCTTTTCCATTCAAAGATCACCTCTACCTCATGGGAGGGATGTCAGGGGAAAGATTTCTGTCTTGCAGGAGCCTTAGAGAATTATAATCATCTGTCTCCATGTATTATATACCCTTCTTTGAGTACATTAAAAAGTCATGAGATGCAAAACATATAGTGCATGTTCTTTACTACTTTTGAATATAGATTCTTTGAAGGCATGATGAGTAAGTTCAGGAATGGATGGGTTTAAATTAATTTCTGAGCAATTCTAAGATTCTGTGATGTTGTCATTTGCATGTTCTAAGGTATTGCTCTAATCATCACTTCAATGGGCTGAATGCCAACTGCTTTCCAATGTTTATTTCTGCACTGTCCATTACTCAGGCAGTTTCTCACCCCCCTTATGCACTCTTCCTCAAAGGTGGAAAGGCGTGAGAGGAAGCTTGGTCTTTTAGGAGGAGCACAAGTAGTGTGCTGTGTATCTGGATTTCAGATTGCTGAGTGGAGAGTTGTGGGTGAGAAGAGGCTGAAAATCGTGAAGTCATGTCGATCTTGCAAATGAGTTTGAACTTGATCCTAAGGACAAGGAAGCAGCATTGAGGATTTTACAGACTAGCCATATGGTAAAATTTTAGTTTTAGAAACATCACTGTTAATTCTGGGTAGTGGGAATATGAGTGTTCATTTTACCATTCTTTGTAGTTTTCTGTAGTTTCAAAAGTCTGACTCAAATGAAATAGATAACTAAAGTTCATTCTGAGGATAGAATAGTTTAGATGGATGAAATGCATGTATCAAAATTGTGACAGTAATATACACAGGGGATAATGATGGGCTCACTGTGCAGTAGGAGTAGAGACATATACACACACGCCACATTTTCTTTGTCGACTGATGGATTGATGGGAATGTGGATTGAGTCCATATCTTTGTAATTATGAATTGTGCTGCAGTAAACATTTGAATGCCTTTTTGGTAAAATCTCAGTAGTGGGATTGATGGATTGAATAGTAGGGCTACTTTTAGCTTTTTGAGAAATTTCCATAATGTTTTTCATAGAGGTTGTACCAGTTTATACTTAGTTCAATAGTGTATAAATGCTCCTTTTCTTGGCATCCATGCTAGCATTTGTTGTTTTATGTCTTTTTGATAATGCATTCTGACAGGGGTAAAGTGGTAACTCATTGAGGTTTTAATTTCCATTTCCCTAATGATTAGTGATGGTGAACATTTTTTCATAAGTTTGTTTGGCCATTTGTTTATCTTCTTTTAAAAAATTCTGTTCATGTCTTTTGCCCACTTTTTGATGGGGTTGTTTGCTCTTTTCTTGCTGTTTTGTTTAAGTTCTTTATAGATTCTGGGTATTAGTCCTTTGTCAGATGTTCAGTTTGCAAACATTTTCTCCCATTCTGTAGGTTTCCTGTTTACTCTGTTAATTATTTCCTTTGCTGTGTAGAAGCTTTTAATTTAATTAAGTCACATTTATTTATTTTTGTGGCTACTGGGTTTGCCTTTGGGATCATAGTTATAAATTCTTTGAGTAGGCTGATGTCTAGAAGAGTTTTTTCTGGTGTTTATACTAGAATTTTTATGGTTTCATGCCCTACATTTAAGTCTTTAATCTACCTTAAATTAATTTTTGCACAGGGTAAGAGATATGAGTTCTATTTCATTATTCTTCATCTGGTGTTTCAGTGTTCACAGTATCATTTATTGAATAGGGCTTCCTTTCCCCAGTGCATGTTTCTGTTTGCTTTGTCAAAGATCAGTTGGTCATAGCTATATGGTTTTATTTTGGGATTTTATATTCTGTTCCATTGGTCTATGTCTCTACTTTTATACTTGTACCATGCTATTTTGGTTAGTATAATCTTTTTGTTTGTTTGTTTGTTTTGTAGAGATAGAGTCTCACTTTATTGCCCTCAGTAGAGTGCCATGGCTCACACAGCTCACAGCAATCTCCAGCTTCTGGGCTTAGGTGATTCTCTTGCCTCAGCCTCCCAAGTAGCTGGGACTACAGGCACCCGCCACAACGCTTGGCTAATTTTTGTTGCAGTTCTGCTGGGGTGGGGTTTGAACCTGCCACCCTCAGTAAATGGGGCTGGTGTCCTACTCACTGAGCCACATGTGCCGCCCAGGTTAGTATAATATTATAGTATAATTTTAATTCAGGTAATGTGATGCATCCAGATTTGTGAATTGTTCTTTTTGCTTAAGAGTGCTTTGGCTATTAGTGCTCTTTTTTGGTTCTAAATGAAGTTTAGGATTATTTTTTCTAGATCTTTGAAACAAGGCATTGGTGTTTTTATAGAAGTTGTCTTGTATCTTTAAATTGCTTTGGGCAGAATGGTCATTTTAATAATGCTGATTCTATCAATCCATGAGAATGGGATGTTTTTACGTTTGTTTGTATAATCTAAAATTTCTTTCATTAGTGTTTTGTAGTTTTAACTTTCTTGGTTAAGTATATTTCTAGTATTGTATTTTCTTCATAGCTATTGTGCATGGTATTGAGGCCTTGATTTGACTCTCAGCTTGGCTGTTATTAGTGTGTAGAACTGCTACTGATTTGTGAACTTTGATTTTGT
Organism: Perodicticus potto; assembly: GCA_963574655.1. Lineage (NCBI taxonomy): Eukaryota > Metazoa > Chordata > Mammalia > Primates > Lorisidae > Perodicticus > Perodicticus potto. The sequence goes on along the minus strand of CAUYRH010146094.1, from coordinate 13,303 downwards.
AACCTCAGACTTTGTTGAATTTATTTATCAATTCCAGGAGTTTTTTTTGTGGAGTCATTTATGTTTTATAGATACAGGCTTACATCATTGACAAGCATGGATAGTCTGATTTCCTCTTTTCCAATTTGGGTGCCCCTCCCCTTTTTTTCTTTTGCCTGATTGCTTGGTCTAGGACTTTCAGTGCTGTGTTGAATAGAAGTGGTAACAGTGGGCACATTTGTCTTGTTCCAGTTCTTAAGAGAAATGCTTTCAACTTCTCCCTATTCAGTCTGATGTTGACTGTGGATTTGTCATATATGACTTTTGTAATTTTAAGACACATTCCTTCTATCACTAGTTTCTTAAGGGTTTATATCATGATAAAGTGCTGGATATTATAAAATGTTTTTCTTCTGCATCTACTTGCAACTTTTGGTACTCTCCTTGAGATTTCTGTTTGTGGGTTGCTTCTGGCCCATAATTGAAATAATTCTGAAAAATCATCTTTAATTGAATTTAGCAATAAGGAGATTTTAGGGAAGAGCAATGGTGGTTGAATAACAAGAGAAGAAGCCCCCCAGACAAGATTAAGTAATAATTACAGTTACATTTTAAAAAGCTTGTTATATGACAGATACTGTGCTAAGCTCTTTACCACTGTTGCCATATTTCATATTTTCCCAATAATCAGAACTAATATTATTACATTTTACTTGAGAAAACTGTAGAGAAGTTAAATACTATTTTCATGATCACATAAATCACTCAGAGAAAGAACAACTCTAACTTAAGTCTGCTTTAATCCAAAGTGCCTCACTTTATTGGAGAATAAAGACAATGAGTGTAGATCTGGTTTCAACCAGTGAGTGTCTGAGGTGCAAGGCAGGCATGAAAGGACCAGCCCATAAAGAAAGCGGTTTTGTCTTTCTGCTTATTTGTTGTCCAGACAGAATAAGCTTTTAGGTGTTTCTAAATATCAATGGGAAGTAATTGATAGGAAAGGAGAATTTAAAGGTCTGGAGGAAGAAGGAGCAACAGGACAGGTCTTCTGGGAAGGTAGTGTAGGATGGGAAGGGATCTGGAGTATTCTGCTATCATTATCACCATAGTCACACCGACACAGGTGAGCTGGGAAGCAGATGAATGAGGGAGTTCTTGCCTTGTGGCTTCCATTTTCACTGTGAGGGAGGAAGTTAGGGCATTTTTGAGCAAAGAGAATGGTGATAGGTAGAAGCTTTGATGAGTATGAGGATTTATATTTCCCTGTGTGGAGAATGGGTGAGAGTGCTGACCAGAGAAATGCAGAAAGACTCCACACAGCACTTAAGGTCCAGTTGAGGCTGATCATTAATTTGTAGTGAAACTGAGATGGGGCAGATAACAGGAGAGAAAGGCATAGTTGATGCTAGGTGCTCAGGAAGGATTTATCAAATTATGCAAAATTAAATAGATAGATAAACATTGAATTTGCATGACCTTATGTTTTCCCCTGAAAATAATTTCTTTAAAAAATTAAATCTATCACATCAGTTAGTAAGTAGTTCTTTTCTCATAAAAGGTGAAAAGAAGAAAATAAATCCCTGTATGTCTGTATGGTGGAGGTTTAGTTATCAGACAGGTAGAAAGTGTTTCTAATGAGCTTATACATATGTTCTCTGTGTTACTTACCTCTGGTTCTTCAATCTGTGAATTTTTCAAAAGTAGGGACAAAATAAAAGAGGAGAACCATGGGAAACAGGAGGAAGGAGGCAGGAATGAGGATAAGGGACAGGATGTGGCTTTGGAGTCCTGGTATGCCAGTATTATTAACAATTCCAGTGCTCACTGGCACTTCTTTCTCTGAATTTTCATTCCGTGGAAATTCTCCTGAGTCCTGACCAGTTCACATGGTGACTTTGTAGTGCACAGCAGTGACTGACAGCTTTGCAAAGCAGGCTTGATGTCTGACAGACAATTATATCTCTCCTGATAAGCATTGGATCTGGACTTCTGTGTGGCTATGCAAACTCCATCATGGGGGTTCCTATCAGGACCCTCATTTTTTCCTGATTTTTCTTCTTCCTGTTCCTATTCAATTTCAGGATGGTGGTTCATGCATCATTTTCTTGACAGCTGTGGGGGTGGGGTGGGGTGGGGGGAATGGCCCAGTTGAAAATCCAGGTGTAGTGAGTGGGCTTGATTTGAATGAACTGCACTTTTAAATCAGGACCAGATGGCTTTGAGGGTGGCATCCTCAAATCTTCCTTCCATGGGAATCAGCTTTTCTCCCAGGGAAGCACTTTAGTGGCCATGGAGATATTACTTTTGGTATGTTCAATCTAACACCTAATGGGCCATGTCACTACTTATAATTGACCTTAGCTCATGGGCTCTTTAACCAAGTTTGGGAGAAGCTGAAAGATGGGCAAGACTTTTAGACTAAACAACTCTAATTCTTGGTGGATTTATGCGTATAAGTGTTAATGTTATGAATGAGAAATTATGGGCCACCATGCTAAGTTTCAGAATATGAATATTTTTCAATTTGACTGTTGCAAACAAATCACCTTTCCATTTTATCTATTCATCAAATATTTACTGAATGACTACTATGTTCCAGGCACTATGGTAACAGGATTCTTCCCTTTCATGCTTCTGTGAGCCTATTTTTCCTCCTGGGATTAAGGCCAAGTATTTGGGGGAGGAATTAAAACTCCTATTTACTGAGTGACTTCCATAGTTTGAGCTATATCTTCTTCAGGCACACAAAGAATGCATCAAAGTAAAAAGTATTATGTCCATTTTATAGATCTGGAAAATGAGAGTTAAACATGTGAAGTAACTTGCCAGACAATGGCAAGACTGAGATTTGAACCCCTTATCTATCTGTGTCCCAAACTCAGTCTTTTTACTAGTTAAGCTGCCAGAGGAGAAAAGCAAAAATAGAGATTCCAGTTTTAAAAGATTAAATTTCCTCATAATTGTATTTTAGCATTGAAATTAGCCATTTACTCCTTTATGTAAATAAGGGTCAATCTACTGGTCATTTTCTTATCAGTGAGACTGCATGTGAGATTGTAGACAGGCTGAAGATTATTTAGTAGGGCGGGTAAATGTGGAGACCTCCTTCACATGGTAGGGCTAACTGGGGAGCTCTTAACTACCTTAAAAAGCTGTGTGGGTTGTAGATCCTCATTCATTGTGCACTCACTCTCCCTTGCACTCAGCACTGGTGTAATTAGCTGATGCTAAAGACATGTCCAGTGGAAAAGGCAAGGGAATTTATCTTGGTTTAAAAGCCTTGGGGGGCACTTGCCTTTGTTACCCCATTAAATCACCACATACCCTCCAAATGGGGAATGAAGAAATCAAGGGAAAAAGAATTGTAGGAACTTGCCCAAGGTAAGTTTTTTACATATGTTTTTTATAAATAATCAGGATTTGAACTCTGTTGTACCTGGCTCCAATGTCCTTGCTTTTTCCACTTTTAAAATAATAAAGAGAGGATTTAAGGGATTGTTTACAGCTGGGGAAGATGGGTTTAGGTGAAGGGTTAGATGTTACCTCAGCTGGAAGCAGACCGCCTGCTCAACCTCCTGGGCTTTTGCTATTTTTTCCTTTAATTTCAAAAGGATCCTTATTTAGAACTGTGGAGGCTGTGACTATCTATGGTTATATGCACCTGATGCAAATTTTCTTTTGCATATTGCAAATCTCTGTAGGTCTTCCCCTGGAAACTTCTACCTCTGGCAATGTTGTAAGTAGAAGTGGCACTGTTTTTGGAGTTAGGAGGCTAACTTGGAGCCCTGGATTTACTGAGGAGTTGTACATCCTTAGGGAAGACTCTAAAATCTTGTTATTTATTCACTCATTCAATCCATTCATTCATTCATTAGTTCCTATGCCAGGCCCTAACTGGCTGGGGAGTTATGGGGTGAACAAGAGCACGAGCACGTTTATTCTTTAGGAGTTTATATTCTAGTGAGAAGACTGACCAGAAACAAGAAGCAAATACATGACTGAGATAGATTTGGACTGATTTAAGTTTCATAGAGGAGAGAAAAATAAACAGGGAAATATGATGGAAAGAGATGGCATGGGATGATGGAGGGGAACACTGTAGGTTGGGTGGCCAGAGAATGTTCCCTGAGGGATGACACGTGAGCTATAATCATAAAGTAGAAGAAACCCAGGGAGGAGAGCATACCCAGTGAAAGAAGAGGACAAAGGAAAGAGATGGACTTGGGTCTGGAGTGTTTGAGGGACAGAAGGAAGATCTTGGATGACAGAGGTTAAGGACTCAGTGATATAATTCATGTAAAATACTTTGCATGCTATGCATAATTATACAAAGACTATTATTTTTATTTCCTTTACCCCTGCTACCTAACCACCCTTCCTCCCTCTTCCCTCCTTTTCTTCCTTCTTTTCAGGTGTCTCCTATACCAAAGTGCTGATAAAAATCTCTGACAAAACAAAACAAAATCCAGTGCTTTCATTTTTAAATTTTCAATCTATTGTGGACTGATAGTTTTGTAAAATATCCCAGTGCTGTAACTACCTTTAGAGATTGCTAAATGCTGATCTTAATTTCTGTACCTATCTCATGGTGGGCTGGTCTTAAATAGTCATGGACCACACTGGGTTTTCTAGCCTAATTCTTCACTCACAGACTTGGTTCTCAGAGGTTTCTGACCACTTAACAAATTCTAATAACCCAACGTCTTGTTTGGCACAGAGCACAGAAGAGAGCACCATGCCTTGCAGAGTTGGGCTCTGTGAAGTGCTCCTGAGGGAAGGGGCACCATTTATTGGTTGCCCAATAAATTATGAATTGAGTTTGAAGGTTGAGTAGTTTGCCACACAGACAAGAAAGACAGCAGAGAAAGGGGGTCTATAGTGTTCTGTATCTATTTTACTTTGCTATTTGCCAACATATTATATAAATAAGAGGCATTTTAATTAATGGGACACGGGGTTCAAAAGTACACCCCATGCATTTATGTAAGCAGGTAATATTGTGGGCCTTAACATGTTGTTTTCTGATTTCCGCAGGTCCTCCAAACTCTCAGAGGCAAAGGCCTGGAGTCTGGTGTATACAATCACCCTTAGTTTTTCCTGATACTATTGTATAATGAAACAGCCCAATTAGTTGAGAGCCAGGGAAGCCCTGTGGGAGATTTCATACAGAATCTAGAAGGAGAGCAATGACAGGTGGGCATTTCCCCCTAGGTCTCAATTCCTTTTACTACATTTGAAAAGCCAGGGGGGGAAGTGTCCAACAAGGATGGAATCCTTGCCAAGGTGAATTTCAAGCTGGCTTAAAAAAGGCTTGAGCAGTAATGGCTGACTCTTAAATGGAGAACAGACAAGGTTATTAAAACTATCAAAGCATGCCTTGGGGTATTTACAACAGCCAGGGCTGCCTTCCCGTGCTGTGAAGCTACTTGAAGGAGAGGAGGGCTGCATGCCAGGTCTGGGTGAGGAATAAAGATAAGGATGTCAGGCTCCTGAGGGAGTCCATGTTTGTCAAGAGGGTAGTGCACAGAATTTTTAGCCACTGGAGAGGTTTCAGTCATGCTTAAAAAAAAAAAAATCAAAGTCTATTGGCTTCTAAGGACAAGAAATAGTAGTCTTTTCATTATGCCTTAATTTTTTAAACAACTGAAAAGCAAAAAAATTTTCTGGAGGATTTCACGAATGAAGTGTTCCTCTAGACAAGGAAACAGTTGTTCTGGACTCTCCTATTTGAGCAGCCACTTTTGGTTTGGCAGACATTAACCCATTATCTTTTTCTCGGGTATTTTTCTTTCCCTGTGATTGAAAAAAAAAATCTTTTCTGAAAATTCAAAGATTCAAAAAGAGCCTAGAAGTCAATGAAAAGTATTATGTCTCATCATTCAGTTTCAGTCTCCATGGGTGCAAATGTTTCCACCAACCTGAATTCTGCTTCAAGAAAGGAATGTCGTGTTGAGGGCAATTTGAAAAAGAGTGATTAAAAGCTTTGGATTTTGGAGTCATATAGACTCAAGGTTGAATTTTAACCTTACCCTTAGCAGGGGTGAGTCATTTCATCTGTCTGGATCTCTAGCCCTCAGGTGTAAAATGGGGTAATGGTGGTACTTATGGAAGGTTCTTGTTAAGCAGCAAATCAGATGTACCTAGGGGGCCCTCAGCACAGTGCCTCGTACAGAGTGTAGGATGCTATCAATTAATTTCCTGATGCTATTTTCGTGTTATTCATTATTATCTTGGTGACCAATTAAAGTCCAGGGGACCTGTTACTAGTTCTGTCCTCTGCTGCCACCATTGTTGCATGTGATAATTGAGTTATTTCCATGCTATCGGTTGCCTTACTCCTTCCCATCAATCAGACAACCAGTGTATGGATTTGAAATTTGATCTTATGCAGCAGTGAGCTCATATTGTTGTTCCAGCTGCTATGGTGGATATTAAAATGTATAACAAATGGGGGAATTGACATTTATAGATGACCACAAAGGGCCTTACCTATTTCATCTCTTACCATTTAATTCCCACAGTTGCCCTGCCCAGTAGTTATATAGCTCTCATTTCACAAATGAGGAAAGGAATCCTGCGAGGTTAAGTGACTTGCCCAAACTTACACTGTAAGCAAGTAGATTTTCACTCAGTCTTTGTGTCCCTTAAGATAGTGCTTGTCGGACGGTGCCTGTGGCTCAAAGGAGTAGGGCACTAGCCCCATATACCACAGGTGGCAGGTTCAAACCTAGACCCGGCCAAAAACTGCCAAAAAAAAAAAAAAACAAAAAAAACCAGAAGATAGTACTTGTCTTACTTCACCAAACTACCTCTTTGCCTTTCATGAGCTCATGAGCTAACTAATCAAGATAAAATGCACACAATGCAAAGCAGGGTGTAGACTGATAGAAAGCTACAACATTCAAACTGGAAGGACAGTAGCAGCACACACCACCTGGCTTGCAGGCCTTGTCTGTGTTCTCTTCCTGAGGCCTGGGAACCACAGCTGTTTAGATCAGTGCAGGACATTTGACCCAACTATGGGTAAGCTGATTCTCTCTATTCTCTTAGAACACAGAGTTGGATGTTTGAATTGGGAGATTGTGTAGACCCCTGAATGGTATACTGTATTCTACTATTGTGAAACAAAACACCCAAACTTTAGCAGATGCAAACAATACTCATTAGCTAACAGCTTGGTATGTCAGGCCCTGGGTGTCTGGGTTCTCTGCTCAGGATCTAGAAAGCTGAAATCAAAGTGTTGGCTGAGCTGTCTTCCTCTCTTAGGGCTCTGGGGAAGAATCCTTCTCCAAACTCTTTTAAGTTGTTTACCAAATTCTGTTTTTTGTGGTTTTGGGACTGATGTTCTCTTTTCCTTGCTAGTTGTTGACTATAGACTGTTCTTAGCTCTGAGAGGCTGATTGCAATTCTTGTCAGGGAGTGCCCTTTATCTCTAAAGCCAGTAGTGGAGAACCTCTCTGTTCTACTCCTCTCATGCTTCTCATCTTTTTCTCAGAAAGAGTCCGGATCCTTTTAAGGTTGACCTGATTAGATCAGGCCCACAGGGATAATCTTCTTATCCTAAAGTGAATTGTGCAATAATGATGTAGTCTAATCATGATGGTGAAATCCATGGCATTCACAGTCCCAGGGATTATACTCATATTAAAACAGGTACCATGACTTGGTAGACTAGAAATCTCAGATGGGTTTGCTACTTGATGGGGGCCTTATGCAAAGAGAATAAAGAGATCTGGAGGGGAGGAAGGAGAAAGAGAGAGAAAGAAGAGAAAAGAAGAGCAGAGGTTCTTTGTGGAGGCTCCAGAGGAGAATGTTTCCCTGCCTTTCCTACATTCCTCATCTCTTGACTTCTTCCTTTATCTTCAAGGTGCATCTCTCCAGTCTTTGCTTCCATCATTGCCTTGCTTTCTTTATAGTCCAATTTCTCTCTGCCTCCCTCTCATAAGGACCTGTGATTATATTTAGGGCCATTAGGATAATTTGGAGTAGTCTCTCTTCTCAAGATCCTTGACTTAAGCACATTTGCAAAGTCTCTTTTGTTATGTAAGTTAACATTCACAGGTTTAAAGAATTAGTGCCTAGATACCTTTGGGTGGGCTGTTATTCTCAACTCATCAGAGTAGGTGTGGATTCTAGAGTCATGTGGCTTGAGTTCAAATCTCAACCCTGCCACTTACTAGCCTCATGACTTCAGACAAGTTACTTAGCCTCTCAGTGCCTCAATTTTATCATCTGTTAAATGGGGATAATAATAATAATATGTATTGCATAATTTTATGAAGATTTAATGAGGTAATTACTGAAAAGGGCTTATGCCAGAGCATAGCAAACATTTAGTAAATTTTGATAATTACAGTGGAAACTCTATAAGTTGACTCGCCCAGGGACTATAAAAAACTGGTCAACATTCAGAGGTGGTTAACATAAGAAACTAGGCCTACTGTACTGATACATACATGTGGTACATATCTAGTGTGTGAATTAGGTCAACTTAAGGAGATGGTCAGTGTGGGGAAGTGATTAACTATGGAGGTTCTACTATATAGTTTTCAGTGATGTTACTTAAGGCCTGTCCTACATATTCATTGTTTTGGCCTGCCAGCTAGAACATTTTCTTCTGCTATTTCTCAGAGTGACTATGTTTTCCTTGTGGAGCTTCCTTTATCTTATTCTCCATCCATATGGTTTAGGTGGGGCTGAATTCACTATTAGCTCTGGGACTGGCTGTGGGACCTAGGCCTACCTCCCATCTAATTCACTATTAGCTCTGGGACTGGCTGTGGGAACCAGGCCTACCCCTCATCTAATTTCCTTGCCTTGGTCCTAGGGATTGGTTCAATGATTGGCATGTGAGCTAATTGGTCCAAGTGGTATGAATCTGTGACTTTACTAGGAGCAACTAGGAGGGAATATTTTCATGGGGTGGCTGAGAGCACAGTGTGTGAAGCCATAGCTGCAGGCAGCCTTTTAAAATCATTTTTTAAAGTTTTGCCACACTGTTGAGCCAATGTGGAGGATAGGAAGCAGAATTAAGGAAAGGAGAGAGACCCTTGAAGACTGAGGTTACACTTCAAATCAGCTGGTCCTGAAACCAGCTCTTTTGTGGTGGCTAAAGTTAAGTGAGCTAATAAAGTTTCCTCCTTACTTAAACCAGTTTAATTTGGGTTTTCTGTCTTTTTTATCTGAAAGGCTTCCAAAGTTAGAGGGGGAAGTAGGGAATCCCTCCTTTTTCTCAGAGAGGAGATTGAGATTCATTGACCATTTCTTGGTCTCTGCACATTTTTAAGACCTCAGAAGCCTCAGCCATATGTTTGTGGCCACAGAATATTATCAGAGTACAGTGAAGTCCCTAATGTTCTCCTTACTCCTTCCACAATGTTCTCCTTACTCCTTCTACAGTGAAGATGATGACAGTGATGGTAAGCTATAGAATGCCTCCTCTCCAAAAGAATGAAAAAAATCCTTTCTCATACTTTGCAACAACCCTCCCTAATATCTCAAGGGAGATATTATTTTAAGAAGGGGAAAGAGGAGCTCAGGGAACTAAAGTACATACCTCCAAGGTCAAACAGCTAATGCAAGCCAAAAGAAGGGGTCAAACACAGGACTTTGTGGATTTAGAGCTTGTTCCCTTCTACTCTGCTGCAACAACTTCCAGAGGTAATCTGGGAGAAGACCCTGCAATCGGGAATTAAGCAATTATGCTTGCAATACCCATGACCACTTGGCCTTCCTGGAGGTTTGGATTCTCCTCTTGTTCTGTGCTTTGCTTCTCAGAAGATGCTGCAGATATCTAGATTTCAAAAATCTCCTCCCTATGACTGGGCTCATCTGCGTTCTGTACTTCCATACTTCCAGTGTTTTGTGTAAACCTCCTCATGTGTTGGATTTGTGTCTAGAGGATTTCCTATAGTATTCAAATGCAACATGATATTCTCTTGGGAATATTTTACCCAGTGGGTTTATCATTCTTTTTATAGGCACACATCTAAACTGAGACATGAGGTACAACGTAAAGCAAATAGAAAGTAGTATTGCCTTCTGAGTCCTCATATTCCAAAACAAATAATAATAGCCATGAACCAGTGAATAACAAGCATAAATACATACACACATAAATAAGGATAAAATATTGTGTTGTCATGACAACCAAATGTTCGGCATAAAATATATTTGGATGTGAACTTCATACATACCACTTTCTAACTCTGGGCAAATTACTTATCATTTACTTCTTGGGTTCTTCAACTGAAAATTGTGAATGATAATAATTTCTTATGAGGCCACTGTAAGGATTGTAGCTATAATTGGGAGGATTATAAGGGCTGAATGGCAATTGTGAACATTAAGCACTCATCATGGTACTGGGCTTAAAATGAGAACTCAACAATATGAAGTATTTTTTAGTGTATGTACATATGGAAAAAAATAAAATATTTATCATGCATATACAAGCTATCTAATATGCAGAAGGTACAGAATTAGACTTATAAAAGTATAATGGAAGCTGAATATATGTATTTTATTATTATAGTTGAACTTTAGCCCTAAAGAGCAGATAGCTGCTCATAGAGGATGTTTTTCATGAGGAAAATTGAATCTATTATCCAGTCAGACCTTAGGGACCAGGAACACAGTTTTGAAACATCTTTGGAATCAGGATGCGGAGAGCAGTTTTTTGGCCAAATGGGACATACTCACCAACTCTCAGTGACACCAATGGAATACTCAGGGCATTCTTAGAAGAGCAAAACTCAAAGGTGGCCCAGTAATCAGAACCTGAGGTTCAGGTGCCCCCTGGTCTCAGCAGAGAGAATAAGGCAAGAAGCATTGTTAGTTGTTAAGCCAAATTCCACACAAATATCAAATTCACTCATTTGACAAGTTTTACATCTTCTGAAAACCTTTATATGGTATCATCAGCATAGGCCTGATTCTTCCCTTCTGAGAGCTACTGCCAAATTAGTGCTCATTTAAAGACCTATCTCTTTTGACCTGACTCCACCTTCTGGCCATTATTTATTGGACAGTTAGAGCTGTTAAGACTTACCCCATGATTTTAGAATTGGGATGTGTAGTTTTAGTGACTCTTCTGAACTAAGGACTTGGGAATACAGGAGAGGTGGGACAACTATATGCAAATCTGGAGAGATGAGTGAGGCAGATGCAAAGAGGGATAGAGATGAGAGAAAGTGTGTGTGTGTGTGTGTGTGTGTGTGAGAGAGAGAGAGAGAGAGAGAAAGACACCTTGATTTCTGACTGTTCTTTCACTTGTTTTCAGCCTCCTGCCTATCCCTCAAGGGGTTATGAATATTATTGAGTCACAATGAATTCCACCCTCTCTGTTTTTTTCCCCAATGCTAGTTTGAGATATGTCTGCTATTTATTAATACAAGTGTCTAAGCAGGTAACACTTAATTTTCCCAATATCTCCTTATAGTGTGTACTTTTAAAATTTAAGTTATGAATTTAAACATTTCTATTCAATTATGGATACAGTACACAAAGCTAAAAGACAAATACCAAATTGAGAAATAGTATTTGCTATTTTTAAACTGACAAAGGACTAATTTCTAGAATATGTAATAAACTTTCAATAGTCACCAAGGAAAAAACCCATCACTCCAATAGAAAAATAGGCAAAAGGCATCAACAGGCAACTTATGGAAGAGGGAAACCCCAAAGACTGAAAAGCATATGAAGAATATTCAAAGTCATTGTTAACAAAATAAAATAAAAGTAGGAGAGGCGGAGCAGGATGGTGGACTAGAGACAGCTTCTTTGCAGCTGGGCATGGTTATATTGGGGAGAGAAGATTCTAGGCAACTCTGGCTTGTGGGTTCTGCCCAGAAGCATCCCTTTGGGGGCACAGGGCAGCAGTGGGAGACTCCAGGGCCCCACAAGGAGGATGAAAGCAGTGGAGATGTGGAAAGTGTTTGCAATGGGTCAGAGGCTGGTTGGATGTGTGGCTGTGGTGGCAGCAGCTACAGCAGTGGTGAGAGTTTGCAGAAAGGGAAGGCCTCCTCTAGGATTTTTTTTTTTTTTAACTTGGGCACTTGGTTATCTTGGGAGACCTTGGGTGAGTGAGCAAGTGTACTTTAAACAGTACCCAGAGGTGGGGACTGAGCCACCAGGGTGGAACAGAGATTTCATTGTGCAGCTATGGGCCAGGTACAGCCTTTGTGGGAGAGCTACCTTGTGGGCTTGATCCTGAGGGTCCTAGAGCAAGGCTGGTTCTGGTGTACCTGATAAATGGGCAGCCACTCTGGAGAGATCCGAGTGACACATGCGTTCCTGGGAAAGCCAGTACTTAGCCAAGGGACATGTTTTGAAAAGGTTAAGGTGTGTCTATTAAGCAGACTGAGGAGAGATTCAGGCTCCCAACCCTGTGGAGTTTGAGGGCAAAGAAGTCAGCATAAGCTTCCAGTCCCCATCTTATACAGCTATATCAGCATTGTGATTAGTATTTCATACCTCAGAAGATCACCCATTGCACAGGCAATATTCAGCAAGATAAATATATATGTGTGTGGTATATCTATATACACACAGTTTTTTTCTTTTAAAATTTCTTTTCAATTTTTTCCCTAGATTTTTCTTTTTCTTCATTTTTTTATGTAAACATAATTTTTCATTGTTGCCTTCTTTAATAAGAAGGTCTTCATTTTTGCTAGTTTTTCTACCACTGTTATTTGCTTCTCCCTCTCCAATTTTATACCTTAAGGTTTTTTGTTTGTTTTGGTTTAATTTATTGTATTTTTTTCTTCTCTATTTAGTTGAGGTGGGGTCTTGTGTCTGCTCAGATGGGCAAAAAGCTGCAGACATCAAGGGACTCACTCAACCCAGCCTCCCCAGAGGTTGGGATTTGTGGGTGTGGGTCAAAATACCCTACCGTATGCCACTATTACTCCTGTCTCTCTCTTTCTGTTTCTTATTTTGGTCAATATTCCCTTTTACTCACCCCCTTTCCTTTCTCTTTACTCTCTCTCTCTTTTTAAATCTTTTATCCTTTATTGCTCTTCACTCTTCTTGTACTTTTGGTTATTTACCAAAAAAGACACTTCAACATCTTAGGTAAGAGGCACAGTAACTTAAAGAAAAAAGGGAAGTGAAGGGGAAAAGTAGGGCAAGGAAACAGACAAAAAGAAAACACTCATGAGAAAGAAACAGCAGAGAAATCATGGCAACATGAAAAATTAGAACAGAGCAACCCCTCCAACTGATCATAAAGTAGCTAATGCAGAGGATTCCACCTATAAAGAAATGTTAGAAATGACAGAAGGGGAATTTAAAATATGGATGGTAAAAACAATGAAGGAAATTG
>CAUYRH010146093.1:0-29911 GCA_963574655.1 Perodicticus potto | reverse complement strand
TTTTTTTTTGAGACAGAGCCTCAAGCTGTCACCCTGGATAGAGTGCTGTGGCATCACAGCTCACAGCAACCTCCAATTCCTGGGCTCAAGCGAGTCTCCTGCCTCTGCCTCCCAAGTAGCTGGGACTACAGGCGCCCGCCATGAAGCCCGGCTATTTTTTGGTTGCAGCCATCATTGTTGTTTGGCGGGCCCGGGCTGGATTTGAACCCACCAGCTCAGGTGTACGTGGCTGGCGCCTTAGCCCGTTGAGCCACAGGCGCCGAGCCCCAGTATTTTCTGTAAACTTTCCTCTCTATAATTATTTTCCTGGGCATGGGTATGGATCCAGCAAAAAGGTAAAACCCATAGAATACACCACACTGCTTTAAGTAACAATAAAGAAATTCTGGCTCAGCACCTGTAGCTCAGCAGCTAGGGTGCCAGCCACGTACACGAGCTGGCGGGTTCAAATCCAGCCCGGGCCTGCCAAACAACAATGACAACTCCAACTAAAAAATAGCTGGGTGTTGTGGCGGGCGCCTGTAGTCCCAGCTACTTCGGAGGCTGAGGCAAGAGAATCACTTGAGCCCAAGAGTTTGTGGTTGCTGTGAGCTGTGACGCCACAGCACTCTGCCGAGGGCGACATAGTGAGACTCTGTCTCAAAAAAAGAAACCAAACAATAAGGAAATTCATGGTTTCCGGAGACCCCTGGGGTATTCTGGACCTCAGATCTTCTGCAAAGTTGGTGTTTAATCCTTTGCCTTTTTTATTATGACTCTTCTTTTGCACAGTAGACAAACAGGCCTCTCATTTCAATAAGGTGGGGCAAGTGTCAAGCAAAGTTGGTAACATAAAAATTCTGATTGAATACACCTGAGGGTCCCCTGCCTCGAATAACTTTGGCCTGGGCCCCTGTGTGGTTTATGTTTAATACTGGATCCCTGGGAAGAGAGGGAAACACCTGCATGGGGCAGGGCGGAGGAGACAGCTGACACAGGCTCATTAAATCCTTCTTATCTTGCTAAGGGGATTATCTGAGCTCGCCGCCTGGGGATAAGGAGGCAGCACCAACTCCCACCACTTTCCGATCTATCTGCCTTTCCTCCACCTCTTCCAGTCCTCTGCCCACACTCTTTCCCATCAGGTGCTCCTTGGGTTGGTTTCTCCCCTCTTCTGCCCTAGACCTGGAACTCACGGTTGACAGAAGTGTGACCCCTCTGGTTCCCGCCAAGAGGAGACGGCTGTAAGCCAGCTGGGTGATGAGCCACACAGCTAAAAACATCTCTATGGTAACTTTGAGGATTGGGCAGAATCCTGTTTATATCCGTTAAACCAAGGAATACCTTACCCAGCCATGACTTAGGTTGGCTCTGGCTTTATACGGACAACCTGAGCCTATAGGTTGCCTAAGCGAGGCCACCAGCTTGTGGCACAGTTGAGCACGACCCCCATCAGAGCCCTAGGGAGCCAGCTCCTTCATCCAGTTCCAAGCAGTGAGCAGCTGAATATCGTCCAAGGGGGACTCTGGAAAATCCCAGGCTCTCTCTGGTGGTCCAGCAGGGGCTCAGGAATCTCCAGTGATTCTGGGTAGCTTTGTCCAGCACAGAGGACCATCTGCCACAGACATGCAGAAATGCCCTGTGCTAGAGCGCTTGTTAAATGGAACTCACAGCAGGACAAAGCCTTGTTAAAGATGTGGCAGGCTGTACTTTCCAAAATGTTCACAGTATTTCCAGATTCTCCTGCAAATGCAGAACCTTGCCATTCCCCCTTCAAGAGGTGGAGTCTTTGTCATCCCCTTTACCTGGGCAGGCCTTTGTTGACTGCCTGGACCAGGAGTCATTCACTATTACAGGAGTGAACACCATGACTTCTGAGGGAAGATCAGAAAAGGGAGATGGTTCTGCTTCATGTTTTCTCTTCCCTCCTCTCCATGTGCCTCGGGAGGTCCAAGCTGCCACTGAGAGACACAGAGAGAGAGAGAGAGATGGACACTGTTCCAGCTCAGCTCTTACGTCTTCCCGGAGCAGGTGCCAACCACAAGCGAGAGTCTTCAGACCCTGGCAGCCCCGGCTGCTGTCCAACTAACCGCAGTGACATGACACCCTCCAGTGAGTGCTAGAAGCAAGCTGGGTGGACTCACCCCGTGTGAAGCAGGTGGACTGGGGTGAAATTTGTCCTCACAGAGCAGTTACAACTTGAATTGGGTTTTGAGGGATGAATAAGAGCCCATCAGATCAACAAAGGAAGAGGCTCTCCATGCAGAGGCTGCAGCATCTGAGGCCACATCTGAGGAGTATAACAGCCACAAGAAGATAGAATGACTTCGTCTGCAAAGTTAGGAGACACAGACACAGGGGACCATGATTAGATTTTCTTTTCTTTTTCTTTTTTTTTTTTGAGACAGAGTTTCACACCCTGGGTAGAGTGCCGTGGCATCACTACTCACAGCAACCTCAAACTCTTGGGCTTAAGTGATTCTCTTGCCTCAGCCTCCCAAGGCTGGTGGGACTACAGGCTCCCACCACAATGCCTGGCTATTTTTTGTTGTTGTTGCAGTTGTCATTGTTCTAGCAGGCCTGGGCCAGGTTTGAACCCGCCAGCCTCAGTGTATGTAGCCGGCGCTATAACCACTGTGCCAAGGGTGCCAAGCCCATGATTTGATTTTCATTTGAGGAAGCTCCTCTGGCTGCAGTAGGCAGGGCATGGTGGGGCTGAAGAGAAGATCCATAAGGCTGAGGGATAGTCCAGGTGGGAGGTGATGGAAATTTGAACTGAAGCGGCAGGAGTGGAGCAGGAGAGAGGGTGGCAGCAGGGAGAAGGCAAATAGATGGGATGGGCGCTCACCTGCTAGGAGAGGGAGGGCAGAGATCCCAGACGGATCCAGGTCTGAAGCTCCTGCAGTGGAACAGACGGGGTGCTGTTCACCAAGCCCTAGACGGAAACAGCATGTCCTGGGAGGGTGCCAGGTAGACGCCTGCCTTTTTCACCTGTGCATGAGCTCTGGGGGAGGCAGAGTGCTCATCAGCAACGAAGACATTTCTAAATCCAGAAAACCGGCGAGCCTTGGAAGAGTAAATACAATGGTGAAGGAAGAGGTGATGATGTTCTGGGGAATCAGCCCCTCTGAGCAACTAGACAGAGAAAGCAGACGTTGGATGGGAGAGAGAAAAGCAGCAGGAGCAGAAGAGAAATCTAGAGTCCAAGAGTCTAGAGCGAACTTGACTTTGGGTGAAGGAAACCGCTTTAAAGGAAGCTCAACTCTGGAGGGTCTAGACATTCCTGGAGGGTCTAGACATTCCCCGCAGGCTGCTCTTTGTCCTTCTAGGACCACTTTACTGCAGAACATTTGCATGGCCCAGGATCAAACGCTGAACTCCGGTTTATCACTCAGGGGAAGTGAAAACTGTCATAGTTTCCAAGTTTACCTGTTGACTTTAATGGTTTTAACCAGGAGTTTACTGAATGCTCAGGTAAATTTTCAGTAAAAACAACATTAAAACGCAGGAAACAGAGTGCTGTAGGCTTTGGGTGAGTCCCAATTGATACAGTCACCAGATCTGCAGGTGTATCCTCACTGGTACACAAGAAGCTGGAGTTCACACATTTTTTAGAATGCTAAAAAAATCCTGAGAGCTGCCAGCACTTAATTAATATTCATGATCCTCTTCCTAGAAATTTTAGACTTTGAAAGCACCTTAGATGTCATCAATTCTGACCTCTAAAGCTTACAGACGTTTGGTGGTGTCATTGGAAGACAGGGGATTTTTATTCAACTGGAAACAGAATAAGAAAAGGAAATTTGATCCTATGCAGAGCCGACCTGCAGGTGGGTATAAATTATTGATGGGGACTCAGCTCCATGAATTTGGGGGTGAAGGTGGGTTGGTTGTAGATAAATCACAGACATTCCCTTGTCCAGGGCCAGGCCTCAGATTTTCCAGCTGAGGAAACAAAGAATTGCAGAAGTGACCCCACTTGCCAAGGTCAAGACCAAGCTAGAGCCAGACCTGGGATAATTTCCAGGGCTGACCCACTGCAGGGCACGTTTCCTTCTGCCCAGCCATCTCCAGGCCACCTCAGGTTTTATCTGATGTCTCTTGTGTCAAATGCCATGAACGTGGAAAGCAGATCTTGTTTTGTGTTGACACATGCTTTTCCGACATCAGCAGCCACTTGCATTTAGGGAATTTTTTTTTTATTTTTTATTTTTTGTAAAGCTTTCCCAGTGTCTACCAACAGCAAATGCAGAATGTGCAAACAAAATTCATACAGCATCTGGGCCAATCTAACGGATCTTAGAAATTCAATGCTTATTGTATCCTTAAAACAAGTTTGGGAAATTAAGTAGAATTTTATCCGCATAGTGAATGTAATTGCAAAGTACTTCTCCAAATCAAATTGTTTTTATTTCTTGGGATATGGAGTATAGCATCGCAGTGTGTTGCTACGAACTTAGCAATTACAGCCTAAACTTGCTGGCTTGCTGTGCAATGCTCCTTCCAGCAGGGACCTGGATGTCAGCAGCTGCTCCAACCCCACACTCTGACTGCTGCCGAGTCTATAACCTGAAACTTCCCCAGGGCTTCTCTTAGCTCAGCTGGCTTGTCCATTCTGTGCTCTATTTTGACTCTCTTGTATTGAAAACAGCCCCCACCCACCCTTTCCTCTGTGCAAGCCTTTCTTCTTTTGACTTCCATGAGACAGGACTGGTAAAGAGTTTTTCTCTTAAGGACTAAATCTGAGGAGTTAGAATCACTTCTAGGGGCGTGGTATAGGGAAGGATTTTGAGGCAAGTTCAAACTCTGTTGAGAAAACCCCTAAATGATTGATTAGTGATGTCTGCAGTGGGCAGGCCAGGACAGGGTAGTAGCTGGTAGATCTGGCATTTACTCTTGCTGATTGCCATGCTTAATCGTGTAAATGTTGGTCTTTTCTAAAGATCTGTCCTGAGCTTTGCATAGTGTGGTACCTTGTAGATGCTCAGAGATTGTTAGTTCATTTCTTCATTTCTGTCCTCTCTCCCTCAACAATCTTTTCTAATCTCCTCCATTGTATTAACCTACCATTAGCATATACCTAACTCTTAAATTTATACTCTTGACTAAATAGCCATCTGCCTGATGGGCAGTGCCTTGGACAGCCCATCCCCTCAAGTGCAAAGTTACAAACTTACAAAGACCAACTTAAGCTCAAACTCCTGGACTTAAGCGATTCTCTTGCCTCAGCCTCCCAAGTAGCTAGGACTACAGGCGCCGGCCACAATACCTGGTTGTAATTGTCATTGTTGTTTGGCAGACCCAGGCTGGATTCGAACCTGCTAGCTCCTGTGTATGTGGCTGGCGCCCTAGCTGCTGAGCTACAGGCGCCAAGCTCCCTTAGGCATATTCTTAATGGAGTCCTGCGTACTTGGACCCTGATACTATCTCTTCTCTGGTCTACTTGGACACCTGTCAACCCTTGGGTCTATTGTACACACTGCTACCAGATTGTTTTCCTTTTTATTTTTTTTTTTTTTGCTGTTTTTGGCCAGGGTTGGGTTTGAATCCGCCACCTCCAGCATATGGGGCTGGCGCTCTACTCCTTTGGCGCCGACCCCAGATTGTTTTTCTTAAACAAAACTTCAGACCACCTGATTCCTGCCTTTGTGTTCCCTCAAAAGCAAACCCTGAGATGAGAATCTAGGTATGGGTAGTTCATTTGAGAGGTGACTCTAGGATTGGGAGGGGGTAAAGAAGATGGACAGAGAGGGAGGGAAGCTGATGGAGTAAGTGCCATGGTGCATTGCCCAGGTTTCCCCTCATGACAGAGGTCCTCACTTTCCAGCTGCTGGGGAGTATTGGAGCTGATGGCTCTTAGCTGAGGCCCTGGCCAGGATCTGTTCTCAGCAGAAGAGAGCAGCCCTAACCCAAGTCCCTACCTAGGGGCAGCCACATCTTTGACTAGTCAATAAGGGGAAAGAAAGGCCCGTCCCCTTTCCCTGGTCTCAGTGGGTCAAGTATGAAGAGCAGTCCTAGCTCCAGAGCTTCCTGCCGGGTTGTCTGAGGCTTGTCTTGCACCACAGTTCAAGAACCCTTGCCCTCTAGTTCTTCTTTCTCCTTCATGCAGAGAGATTATCCTCATGTTGACCTCAGAGGAATTTCCCAGTAAGCTTCTGGCAGGAACTTTCTATGGTAGGGTCTACTTTTTAGGTGACACTCCTAAGAGAGCCAAAGAAGTTGCATTAATGAATAAGGTGTCATTGTGAGCAACTGAGGCTCAATTCCTCTGGGGACCCTTTGAGAAGCTGTACAGATCTCACCACGGACGATCAAAGAGTAGGAGTCTGGGATTTTACCCAGCAACACCTGGCCTTCATTGGCGAGAGACACTCCTCGTGTGGTAACGTCCTGGCACTTCCAGCCCACCTCCGGGGAGCCAGGCACACTCCCGTAGCCAGAGAATGCTCTCAGGCAGAGACATGCAGGAGGTGTCATCAGCCGGAGGGGGACTGTCTGCGGTGACTTTTAGGGTGGGACAATGGGATCTGGGCAGAGAGCACCGACTGCATCCGCTACCATTTCCATCCTCAGGAATCACCTGTGACTCCCCATTTTCTATTTTTCTTTCTTTCTTGTTGAGACTGAGTCTCGCTTTGTTGCCTGTCCTTGGTAGAGTGCTTTGGCATCATAGCTCACAGCAACCTCCAACTCTGGAATTCAGGCGGGCATGCCTCTTGCTTCACTCAGCCTCCCAAATAGCTGGGACTACACAACACTGGGCTAGTTTCTCTGTTTTTAGTAGAGTCAAGGTTTTGCTCTTGCTCAGGCTGGTCTTAAATTCCTGAGCTCAAGCAATCCACCCACCTCAGCCTCCCAAATTGCTAGGACTACAGGTGTGAGACACCACAGCCACCTGACTCCCTGTTTGCTAAAGCAGGAATCACAGGCTGACGAAGCAGTCATGTGAACCCCTGGCGTGACTGGTTGGACACCACAGCATTCTGACATTCTGATTTTGAACAGGAAAATCATACCTAGAAATTTCACACGTTTGCCTATCCAGCCTCTGAGGGCATTGGGGATCTGGACCCTTGATCTAGAAAATAAATTCCAAACTTCTGTGACCAAGCATCTAGGGCGTTTATGACCAGTCACTATGTAACTTTTCTCATCCTGTGTTTTTCTAGACCAGTGGTTCTCAACCTTCCTAATGCCGCAGCCCTTTAATACAGTTCCTGTGGTTCTAGACACTTCCGCCCAGATTTGTTGATATTAAAATGTGTATGTATGTATGTAAAATAAACAAATACAATTTTAGTTATGCTGTTCTTTTCTAGAGACTTCCCACTGACCAGAAGATCAACTTCAAACTCCTTGGTAAAGAATTGATGGCTCCCACTCTCTCAATAACACCTTTACAAAAATAGATCATATAGAGTCTTCCTTGGTGCCCTCAAGGGATTGATTCCAGATCCTCCATGGATACCACAAAATCCTTGGATGTTCATGCCCCTTCCATAAAACGATAAAATAAATAAAATAAAGAAATGCGGTGTAGTGTCTGCATAACCAGTGCACAGCCCTCCTGCATACTTTAAATCAGCCTTAGATTACTAAGAATATGTAATATGATGTAAATACTATGTAAATAGCTATTAAACTGCATTGGTACTTGTATTTTTTCATTTTTTTTCCAATATATTTTATGGCTGTTAGTTGGAATCCACACACGCAGAAACAGAGGGCAATTGTATTTATATTATATTTATATTCATATTCATGTTCATATATTCTTTCCTTTTATAAGGAAACAAATCCTGTAACTCCTAGTCCAGGGCCTAAGAACCAGAAAGAGGTGTGAGTGCTGGGGAAGTCTCAAAGTATAAAAAGTCTAGGCATGCAACATTGACCTTGAACCCAGGAAAATAAGGAAGCTGCTGCTGGGGAAGGAAGATTATGGTGCAGCTATTCAGTCCACAGGCATGGGGCCGGGGGTGGGCAGGCTCCCCAGGCTGTGTGCACACTACTTTTCATCAGATACTCATTAAACTGGGGCAGAACCGTCAACCAGGGTCCTTCAGAAACAGGTTGAGCACCCAGCTCCCTCCATATGTAAATGGCCAAAGTGCTCAGAAAAGGGTGTGCATAAATGGTGGCCTTTGAAAGCTTTGAAGCTGTGGGGGATGGTGGTAACAGCTGTGCAGTAAGGAGACTTTGTGACTTTCTAGCTCTTCCCACTGTTTGGAGGTGTCTCACTCACAAGTGGCGATTTTGATAGATTGGTCATAGCTTGTCGCCCATTACTAAGGATTAAGCTGAGTGGTGCTGATGTGATTATGACAGACATAATTGCCCTGCCCACTACCACAATGAATGCTAAAACACATTACCACAAAGCATTTGTGTAGTCTGAAGCTTCATAAGCTAAAATGCAGGGCAACGTGAAAATGTGGCCAGAACAAGAAGATAGTCCACTTATCTTTCTGGCAAGGACACATCTCTGGCCAAGGCCTGTGACTTGATAGATCCACTTCATTGCTAGAAAGGGATTTTGTGAGTACCTCTCCATTTTACCATTTATATACGAAGCAACTGAAATCCATTTGTCATTCCACCCAACACTGCTGGGACGCGCGGGCACAATCTCTCACATTGCGGTTGGATGGAAGTTAGAACGCAGGTCAGCGACAGAGCTGAACTCCAAGGTTCAACCTCTATCTTTGGATGTTTTTCAACATCTCCCAGATGTTGTCTGCTGTCTGCTTTGAGAGGCTTCAGGAGAAGAGAAATGTTACCGATCACCGTCGTCGTCGTTGATGTTTGGTTTTATAAACAATCAAACAACCACCTGTTGGTTTGCTGCAGCAACTAAGAAAACACGGCTTAATTGCTGTTGGGATCACAATGGACATGGGACACTGGGTGATGACATTTGGGGTTCAGTCCAGCGGTTCCAATCATAATATTAAAGAGCCTAACACATTGTTAAGAATGAATGAACAAATATGGATCCTAGGAAGACAAAAGCTCCATTTTTAAAGGAAGTGAGAGTTTTTCCTTTAAAGCTTGCTCAAAATGTTAATGCGAATGGGTTTATTTCTTGCACCAGTGCTGGTATAAACAAAGCACGCCAGCTTTGTCGTCCGGCGTCTGTCCGTACAGTTTCGGTGCGTCCTCGTTCCTCACTGACCAGCTTTGAAGTAGTCAATGTAATTTCTCCCATTTGCTTCTATTTCTTCCATATGACTCAGCTCATCCTTGGGTGGACTAAAGGTACCTGTCTGAGTGTCCGGTTTCAGAAAAACTTGTCCAGCACATAATCTGCTGGGATTATTTGTTTCCTTGCTCTCCATTGAGGTCTAACTTTACAAAGAATTAAATCACAATGTATTTCCCAGTTATGTTAGAATTTCTTTTTTTTTTTTTTTGAGACAGAGCCTCAAGCTGTCACCCTGGATAAAGTGCCGTGGCATCACAGCTCACAGCAACCTCCAATTCCTGGGCTCAAGTGAGTCTCTTGCCTCCGCCTCCCAAGTAGCTAGGACTACAGGTGCCTGCCACATCGCCCCGCCATTTTTTGGTTGCAGCTATCATTGTTGTTTGGCGGGTCTGGGCTGGATTCGAACCTGCCAGCTCAGGTGTATGTGGCTGGCGCCTTAGCCAATTGAGCCACAGGCGCTGAGCCAGAATTTCTTTCTAAAATTTTGGTCATGCACAGTGCTATGGTCTGAATGTCTGTGTCCCCTACCCCCAAAACTCATATGTTGAAATCCTAACCAGCATGGTGACATACTATTAGGAGACAAGGCCATTGGGAGGTAATTAAGTTATGAGAGGGCAGAACCCTCATGAATGAGATTAGTATCCTTATAAAAGAGGCCAGAGAGAATTCCTTTGTCCCTTCTACCAGATGAGGTCACACCGAGACAGCACTGTCTATAAGGAAGAAGTCCCTTCCTCACCAGACACTGAATCTGCTGGCATCTTGATCTTGAACTTTCCAGCCTCCAGAGCCGTGAACAATAAATATGTGTTGTTTATGGTATTTTGTTAAAGCAGCCTGAGTGGACTGAGATAGTCACCTATGTTCATTTTGTTCTCCTTTACTCCTATCCATACAATCTAATGCAACATTGCTGGAAACACGAGTTCTGGGGTCAGTTTGAGAAGTGCCAGGTTAAATAAACATAGCCAGATCCCCTCACTGCAGGACTTATCAGAACCTGGTTCTGAGTATGCCCCCAAGGGTTGCGAATCTCCTCATGGGGTTATAGCACATGGGAGTTTCCAGATTTATTTGATCCTGGAAACTCTCTTGCGTGGAACATCTCTTGGGATCAGTGCCCCACCCAAGCACTTGGGGAATAACAGCGTACGGCTTGGGTATTGCTTCTCTCTGTTTCTTTATCCTCTCACACCTTTTCTGCAACATTTCTCTAAATATTAACTTCCTCTTCTGGCTCTTCCTCTATCCCATTTTGGGCATCCCTTAATCAAAAAGTCTGGTTTAAACAAATAGGTGTTAAATACATTTTAAAAAGTCTTTAAGTGTTTGCCAAATAGAAGTTTAGGAAATCTTGAGGAGGCGGGAGGTCACGGCCCATCTCTGCCTCCCCTGGGAGAAGGTGACGTACGCTTCCCAGCCAGCCAGTGGCCCCAGTGCAGGGTTTTCTGGAGTGGGCTTCTATAGCCAGCAGTGACCACAAAAGCACTAGGAACACTTATCCCAATGATAGTTTTTCCAGAATTCCTATAACCCTAAATTCCTGACTTCCCAGTGATTTTTTGGGGTTTTTTTGAGCCTTGAAATTTTCTTACTTGCTTTGATAGCATATCCTCTTACTCACAACAATGCCAGATGGCACATATTCATGTTTTAAATTAGAGTGAATTTGAATTAAAATTAATTTTTGTTTTGGCAAGATGTCTTTGAGGCTAGAAGACCCCCCCCTACCCCGGAGAACATGGTCTATTTTGAGATCCCAGGAGTCCTCCAGGCATAAAGGTCAGTGGGACACAGAATTTATGTTCAAGATGGTAAACTGTTTCCTCGCTCCTGATCACTCCCTCTCCTGACGCCCTGTAAGAGTTACTTACTTAACACGCCATGTGACAAGCAGCAGCCCTGGCTGGAGGCCGAGGAGGAAGAGTGGGGATGAGAAGTTTGGACCCAGCCATCCAGGAGCCTCCTCTTCCCCCGCCCCAACCAACCACAGAGCCTCTTGTGACACACTCTGGGCACATCACAGTATGACAACACTGGAGACACCAACGATGTCTAGCTGCCCTGGCCTCCAGCTAGCCACCCACCCTAGACAAGCTTTTCAAAGCAGTTTTGGATAAAATGAGTTCTTTCTGGCTTTACTATAAAATTTCCCACTGCCACTGCATTTATAGCAGGCTGTTTATTCATTTATTTCTTATGCTGTCTCAGGATGCAGGTATAAGGAAAGTTGTTTGAGGTTGGAGGACGTTTTTCCCCGTCTGGCTTCCTCTTGGAAACAGAGATATTTGGCATCTGTTCATCCATTGTGCGGCCTCTCCCGGCTTCCCCAGCAAAACCCTCAGATGCCTGCCTCCCCTGATCATTCCTTCTTCCTCCCTGTCTCCAGCCTCGTGGTTTCCTTCCCCACCTCCCAGACTTCCTTCCTGCCCTCTCTGCTGTGGCCAGGCCGTCACTCTCCCCTCCTCCAGCCGCAGCCATGGTCTTGAGTAACTTAATCACCCTTTCATTACTGCCCTGCTGTGAATGGGGTGGTTGTCCTGGCAGTCAAATTGAATTAAGGGCTGTGTTTGTAAAATCTCAAACTTACTCTGCTGGAGCCCCAGCGAGGGCCCTAAAATCAATTTAGCCGAGTAGGGAAGTAAGACAAGGGATCCCGGAGCTGGGGCTGTCAGCCTGTTCTATTGGCTGCTGTGAGCTGTAGGCTGGGGTGGTGGAAACAGCCTGGACTCTGGGGTCAGACAGATTTGACTTTGCATCAAGACTCTGCCATTCACTGCTGTGTGATCTTAGGCCAGTTACTTAACTTCTCTGAGTTTGGGTTCTCTTCTCTAGAATAGGGAGTTAAATGAAATATCTACTTCTTCAGATGTTCCTATAAAGTCTGGAAAGTGCCTGGTACAGTGCGAATGCTCAGTGAAGGACAGTCTTGACTGTTTAAGGTGAGACTATGAAGCATAAAAAAGAGTGAGGAGGAGCCGGCAAGAGGGCTTTCCCCAGTGGGAGGCCCCAGGTCCCACTTTGCCCGAGTTGCACCAGCCGGCTCACCAGTGACAGAGCTAAGGGCTCACCTGGGCTGCTGAGGAGCGCAGAGATGCATCTTCCAAGGCTGACACACGTTCCCACTGCCCAGCCTATACAGCATGAGGACATCACTTTGGAAACATGAACTCGAGTGTCTCTTCCTTACCTGTAATGACAAGTAACCTGTTCTCCAAGCAAGGCCTAGACACGCCATCCTGCCCTGCTTTGGTGACTACCTTATCTGGGGTGGGGGACAGGACAGGGGCCACCATGTCCCCGGGAAAGGGCTCTGAGAGAGGACAAAGCTGCCACCATGGATGCCTTGTTACCAAAACAGGTTCCTCAGGACTTGTGCTCTCAGGAAGTGAGCCTATACCTTCCAGAAATGTATTTGGTCATGGCCAAGGGAAAGGCAGGAGAATTATTAATTTCTTTCCTCCTTTCTGGGAAATACAAGAGGCTGTTACAAGGCAGCCTTAACAACACAAAGACAGCAAACTATAGGCTAGCTGACACCTGCTACAGATGACATGTGGCTGCTGTTTACATCTGCCCTGTGACGTTTCCTGCCTATTTCCCCTAATTGACAGATATGCCTCAACAGCGTGTGCAGCACGGAACCAGGCTGAGTCATCTCTCTGGCTCTCAGTGTCCCTCCTAGGAATTTAGTGTCCCAACAGCAGGTGGAAGATGCCCCCCTTCTGCTCTGTTCTCTAAGTGGTGCTGACGTTGCAAAGAGACTTGGTGTCTCTCATCCCTGTACTCCCTTAGATAAGATAAGTCACCAGCAGGAAGGGCAGGATGGTGTGTCCAGAGCTCAGAGAACAGGTTCACCTGGTACCAGGTAAGAAACAAATTCATTACGGGGTCATTAAAGGTGAGGAGGAGACGCTCAAGCTCAAGTCTCCAATATGATCGCCTCATGCTTTATTGGACAGCCAGTGGGAATGGGCGTCTGCCTTAGAGGGTGCATCTCTGCAGTGTCAGCAGCCCAGGTAAACCCTTGGCTCCGTCACTGGGTGAGCTGGCTGGTGCAGCTCCCAGCAAAGCAGAAGCTGTGGCCCCAAGGTGAGCAGCCATGGTCCCTGAGCTTGGAGGCACTAATGCTAAAACCAACTCCACTCTCGCCTTCTGGTATCTGGTTATAAACCAATTTGTTTTTTCTTTTAGTTTGTCTGATTAGGCTACTTGGAGTGGGGCTCCTCCCTTTTGCAACCTAAAGAGTTCCCAGGGCAGCGCCTGTGGCTCAATGGAGTAGTGTGCCGGCCCCATATGCTGAAGGTGGTGGGTTCAAACCTAGCCCTGGCCAAAAAAAAAAAAAAAATAAAAGAGTTCCCAACACACCTAGATATCACATACAAATGCTATGAAATCTGCAAATGCAAGAGGTGATCTTGACCCCTGAATTTGCACTACTGTTGGGCAAAGGGATGTCAGGTATTATGAACCTAGTATTCTGGCCTAGACAGGAAATGGTTTTGCTACTAGATCCCTTAAAATTGGAAACTTTGAAGAACTTCTGAAGAACTGGCGGGGGGATGTCTCCTGTTTTCTTGGATTCTTCTACAATGAATACTTTGAGTTTCAATTGCTTCAAGTTGCCATGCTGAAGGAAGGTTTCCAATTATTGTTGGACATTCACGGACCTTTTCCTTAGGGGGGCCTTGGCTTGCGTTTGGCCGTTCCACAGGCTTTGGGGACTAGAACTCACGAACATCTTCCTCAAGGTGAAGACTGGCTCATTTGGGCCTGTCATTAAATCTCATCCATCGGTGGTAGCCTGGAGGTGGATGCAGAAAAACCAGGAGCCTTGCAAGCCCCAACTCAAAGAGTACCCGAATCTCTGAATCGACACAAGGGTACCACCTTTCTGGGGCTCAGTGTCCTCACCTATAAACTGAGGCTGCCAGCCTAAAGACACAGTGTCCTTTTAACTCTAACCATCTGTGGCTTTTCAGTATGAATTTATAAACTAAAATCTTGGCATTTAGAGAAAAATCAAGGATTAAAGACTTGGTATGTTGAGCTCTTCCATCTGAGCAAACACTACGCCCACGAAGTATGAATTCCCAGTGGCAAGGCAAACAATATGACCACTCCGGAGTGGGAGAGGCAGGTTACAGATGCCTTTGGGAGGAAGACCTCTTGTTTTCTCAGTATAAATAACAAGACCACTGCCAGATCAGAGGACTACTAAAACCAAGGTTAGAACACACAGAATGGGAAGGCATAAAATAGGTGTTGACATATTAACTTTAAAAGCTCATCAAGAAACTAAATTATCTAGCCAGGCGTTGTGGCGGGGGCCGGTGGTCCCAGCTACTCAGGAAGCTGAGGCAAGAGAATCGCCTAAGCCCAGGAACTGGAGGTTGCTGTGAGCTGTGTGACGTGATGGCCCTCTACCAAGGGCAATAAAAAAAAAAAAAGAAAAGAAACTAAATTATCTGTCTCTACAAAAAAAAAAAAAAAAAAGAAAAGAAACTAAATTATCATGGTGCATAAAATAGAATAATGATCTTTTTTGAGTACTAATCAGTCTCATTGCTGTATTTAGGGCTTTTTTGTTTGTTTGTTTGGTTTTGAGCCAGAGTCTCACTTTGTCACCCTTGGTAGAGTGTCATGGCGTCATAGCTCACAGAAACCTCAAATTCTTGGGCTCAAGCGATTCTCTCGTGTCAATCTCCCGAGTAGCTGGGACTACAGGCACTGCCACATACCTGGCTATTGTTAGAGACAGGCTCTTGCTCTTGCTCAGGCTGGTCTTGAACTTGTGAGCTCAAGCAATCTACCTGCCCCGGCCTCCCAGAACGCTAGGATTACAGGCACAAGTCACCATGCCCAACCTCATTGCTATATTTTGTGATGTGGTGAGAAATGTGATAAGAAAAGTGGGGTATTAGGGAAGCAAAGGCACATACTTGTGAAAGTCAACTTGGATGAACATAACATTTTTAGATGCTTCTCCATTGTTTTCTGACTGTTAGTACTACAAAGAGGTCAGAAGTCAGCCTGGTGTTTCTTCTTGCAGTTATAACTTGTTTGGAGTGTGTGTGTGTTGGGGATGAGGGGTAATTTCCTACCTGGATACTCGCAGTATATATATATTGGTCTCTGTAATTCAAAAATGTTGTTAATATGCATCTAGGTGTGGGTCTTTTAAAATTGCTTTTACCTGGAATTTGTGAGCCCATTCAGTCAATATGCTGTGTTCTCTTTCTAGCCGAAAACTGTTTTCTTTAAAAACAAATAACATATCATCACTTGTTTCTATTCTTCCAGTTCCTTTGTTAGTAATACTATTAAATCTTTTTTTTTTTTTTTTTGGACAGAGTCTCACTCTGTCACCCTGGGTAGAATGCCATGACATCATCATAGCTCACAACCTCAAACTCTTGGATTCAAGCAATCTTCTTGTCTCAGCCTCCCATGAAGCTCAAACTACAGGCATCCACCACAAACACCAGGCTATTTTTTTTTTTCTATTTTTAGTAGAGACAGGGACTCACTCTTGCTCAGGCTGGTTTCAAACTCCTGAGCTCAAGCAATCTGCTGGTCTTGGCCTCTCAGAGTGCTAGGATTACAGGCGTGAACTACCCCACCCAGCCAGTAATACTATAAGTCTTAAATTGGAAACTCATTCTTTTTATCTTTCAGTAACTATTTCTCTTCTTAATAACTAATTATTTTCCTCCATCATTTCTGTGTACTCTTTTCTTGTCCATCCTGGGAGACCTCTCAAGGGTAGCCTCCTAACCATTAATTCCACTTTCTACACTGTTTTGCTTATTTCCACCTCCACAAGGAATTTGTAATAAGTTCTTTGATTGCATTTTTTTGCCATCCATTTTTATCTCATCTCTTCATATCTTTTAATTTTCTTTTTTTCTTTTTTTTTTTTTGGTTGCAGTCATTATTGTTGTTTGGCAGGCCCGGGCTGGATTCGAACCCGCCAGCTCAGGTGTACATGGCTGGCACCTTAGCCTGTTGAGCCACAGGCGCCGAGCCATTTCTTCATATCTTTTCTTTCTAATGTTTCATCGGAGTTTTTCTGTGTGATTTTCCACACGCCTTCTTGCCAGGCAGGATTTTTTTCTAGTTTTCTTTTTCGTTTCCTGTAGTAAGCCTGTTTCAGAGATCTGCTTGCTTCCTCTCGATTGAGGGGGCATTTGGCAAACTAATGATGCCTTTCAAATTTCTGCCGTATGCTTGATTGTTTTCAACATGTCAGCATATGAACTGTGTTTCATTCCCATATATCCCAACACTTTACACTGGAGGGAAAGATGGGTCTTTGTGTTCTAAAGTCTTGGCTCTTTTAGCCCCAAAGAAGTGCTAATAGCTCCTTCATGTTCCAGGAACCTCTGAAGAAACAGCCTTCATACAAGCCTTTGTTTGGGAATCCTGAGTCCTCCTAAGAAGGGACCAGAACTAAGGGAAGAAGGGGACAGAGCCTGGAGTTTCTACGGGTTTGGAGAAAAATAAAGCCCAGAAAGCAGACGAATTCCTAGAGTCTATAAGCTGTGGGACTAAAGTTTGTGCAGGTGATGGAAACCGACACTCTATCCAAGTGCGGTGACATTCTGGAATGGGCTTCACTATGGAGAGGAAGGGGTGTGTGAATGTCACATCAGGACTGCCAAATAGGGGTCACCAAAGTCCGCCATGAGCAGCAGCTCCAGTGGGTTGGTCGGGACCCGATCTCCCCTGAGGCCTGCAAAAGGAGCAGTGCTATGCCAGCCTGTTCCCAGTTTTGGGGAGCTGCTTAAGCCAACTGATATTAAGCTTCTTGCAGGCCTTGAAAAAAGGAGGGTTCAGATCCAGATTTTATTGTATTTACAGTAATCAAGAAATGTGACTTTTGTTGCACTTGAGTTTTGTGAAGCCAGTTGTCCTGGTTATACATAAATACTGTTTTAGGAAATACTCAAGTTAACTCCATCAGGTAGGAATCCCATTTTATAGATCAGAAAACTGAGACACAAAGTTGGTAGGCAGATTTCCCAAGGGCCACAGCTCACTGCAGCAGAGTCAGTATTCTCACCCCGGATGACCAGATGACCATGCTCTGAATGACCTCATGTCATTATCTCCACGGCAGGAGGGTTATGAGAGCCTTCAGCTGCGTGTATGTTTCCTAGGAATTTCAGCAGGAAGTTAAGTCAGAAACTTCCCCATATATTTTGTAATAAGTTTCTTTTTCTCCTAAACTATGTCTTGAGATTATTGCTAAAAATAGATGAATAATGCCGATTTATAAGAAAGGAGAGTGAAAGTGAATTACTTATTTATTGATTTTATAAGAAAAAAATTTCTAGGTATTTTAAATGGAGTGATACCAAAAGGCGAGAAGGACCAAAGGAAGGAAGGAAAAAGAACAAGGGTCAAAACTGAGGAAGAAAGGACAAATAACTACACTTTTTGGAGCAATGGGCTACAAGAAAAATAAGGGGGGGGGGGACTTGGCATTTGAAGATGACCAAGGAATTAACCAAAGGAAAATGGGAAAGATGCCAGCCATCTTTGTTAAACCTGAATATATCATTACAGCAATCTCTAAGCTCTAGATGGAAACAAAGGCCAAGTTTGGCTTTGTATATTTTATAGCCCTGGATACATGCCAAGTAAGACTCATACTTACAATTAGTCGTCGGGTTGTTGATTTGGGTGAAGTATAATTTTATAATAACCTTTAGTAGCCTTTATAACAAATGTGCTATTGTCCTCTGCATTTTATTATACGGTAGAGAAATAACATCATTAGACCATGGCTGCCCCACTGCCCTCAGAGATGTGAGTCTCCTGGGGCGCAGCAGCCGGGCAAGGAGGAGCAGAGGAATATTTTCAAGATGTGTAGCTTCTACTTTTGAACTGCTCGCTTCCCACACAACAGCCTGTGGCTCTGTGTGCAGAAACTTCTAACATGGATTTCAAGAAGGGAGAATGCAGTCTTTAAGTCATAATTCTCTAGAGGATATCAAATGAAAACCACGAAGTCGGTCAGCTTCTGACTCCAGATTTCAAAGAAAAAGAGGTGTGATACATAATGAAAGACCACTGGAAAATCGAGTAGTATATATTTAGGAATCGTTGGACATGAAAACTTAGCTAGCGTCACTTCATCCTTCAAGCGAGTCATTGTTTTCTTGATATAAATGTATATCACTGTGTGCTTATAAGTAGAATCCAAGAAGTTTTGCAAATATCAGGATAGAACCGGCTGAAATCCAGTTACTTATACAAACTCTGAATTGCTTGCAGTCTCCAAGTCATTTGATTCCGGAGGCACGCAACAGAAACGTCCCAGACCTAAGGTACCAGGCACGCAGCAGCCACGTGGTCGGTCACAACTGTAAAGGCAGCTCAACACATTTTTCTCCTCACAAAAATGCCTGCCACTTGCCATGAAATTCTGGATGCAGTTTTGCTGTACATTGCATCAGATGTCTGTAGAGTTACATGTTTAAATATAATTGATGACCACACTAGTCAGGAGCAGAGGCTGAGTGAGCAAAGAATATAAATATAAACTGAGTTCTGTCTAATGCTTTTTAAGCCTGTGGCAAGGCGGTATTCCCTAGTCTCCACCTTCTTTGGGATCAGCCACCACTTAACACCATTTAAGTCAATAACATGTGTTATGAAGTCCCCATTTCATAACACAAATTGTCTGTGTACTTTCAAGGCTAAAGCAAAAGCTAAGGTATGCCACTATCTTCACCCACTCACACAGTATACAATTCATTAGTAAAATTCTCATGTGGCTTTTTGGCAAGATGATTCATTAGTAAAATTCTCATATGGCTTTTCTGCAAGATGAGGAATAATTTGCCCAAAGTCCGCACAACAAGACCTTACTAGAATTATTTAACTTCATTTTCCCCCATAGCAGGAATGAAAAATCAATAGTAACCTTTCTAAAAACAATTTTGGCCTGGCACAGTGGCTCACACCTATAATCCTAGCACTTTGGGAGACAGAGGTGGGAGGATTGCTTGAGTTCAGGAGTTTAAGACCACCCTGAGGAAAAGTGAGACCCCCATCTTTACAAAAAAAAAAAAAAAAAAAAATTAGCTGGGCCTGGTGGTGCTAAATCAGAAGGATCATTCCAGCCCAGGAGTTTGCAGTTGCAGTGAGCTATGACAATACCCACTGCACTCTAGCCCAGGGAACATAGGGAGACCCTGTATAAAAAAAAAAAAAAAGCAGAACAGGGAGGGAGGGAGGAACAGAGGAAGGAAAGAAGGGTGAATTGCCTGAGCTTGGGAGTTCGAGACCAGCCTGAGCAAGAGTGAGACCCCCATCTCTAAAAAAGATAGCTGGGCATTGTGATAGGCACTTGTAGTCCCAGCTGGGAGGCTGAGGCAAGAGGATGGCCTGATCCCAAGAGTTTGAGCTTGCTGGGCATTATGATACCACAGCACTCTTCCAAGGGCGACCAAAAAAAAAAAAAAAGAAGAAGAAGAAGAAAAGAAAAGGAAAACCAATAGACAGATAACAATTTGGAAGTCTGAATCAGGTCTGAAGAATGTCTGCACTCTGTGGAAAATAGGATATAGGAAATAATCAGGGATGTGGACAAAGATTTAAATACGAAGGTGCTTGTCAAATATATAATAGAGAACATTTGGGGAAAAACTCAAGTGTCCCACAGTAAGAAAACAGTTAAATAGAGCATAGTCTCTCTGTACAAAAGAATATAATGCAGCCATTAAAAAGTATAAGTCAGTCCAGGAGTGGTGGCTCACGCCTATAATCTCAGCACTCTGGGAGTCTGTGGTAGGAGGATCACTTGACCCCAGGAGTTTGAGGTTGCTGTGAACTGTGACCATTCCATAACACTCCAGCCCAGGTGACAGACTGAGACTCTATCTTACAAAAAAAAAAAAAAAAAATCGTAATACTAAAACACTTAAAAATGATAAGCAGTCATGAATACAAATTAAGATTTTAACATATACACATATATGTATACACATACTGTGATCCTGATAATATAAGGTTCATGCACAGAATAAATACTGAAAAAAAACACAGTGAATTATTGGTAGTTACTATTGCATGTTGCTGATTCTACTTTCCACGACATCTGCAATGATCTAGGATTAGTCTTAAGCAGCTGAGCCTTGAACAGCACAGGCTTGGACTGCTCAGGTCCACTGACACACATGTTTTCTTCCACCTTTGCCGCTCCTGAGACAAGAGCAACCAGTCTCTCCTCTTCCTCTTCTTCATCCTACTCTGAGTAAAGAGGACGAGACCTTTAGTATGACCCACTTCCTCTTTTTTTTTTTTATTAACTCATAGCTGCATACATTAATGCAATCATGGGGTACCACGTGCTGGTTTCATATACAATCTGAAATATCTTCATCAAACTGTTTAACATAGCCTTCATGGGATTTTCTTAGTTATTGTGTTAAGACATTTTTATTCTGCATTAAATAAGTTTTACCTGTACCCTTCTAAGCCACTTCCTCTTAATAAACAGTAAATACATTGTCACTCCTTAAGATTTTCTTTTTTTTTTTTTTTTAGAGACAGAGTCTCACTTTATTGCCCTCAGTAGAGTGCCGTGAAATCACAGCTCACAGCAACCTCCAGCTCTTGGGCTTAGGTGATTCTCTTGCCTCAGCCTCCCGAGTAGCTGGGACTACAGGCACCTGCCACAAGGCCCGGCTATTTTTTTGCAGTTTGGCTGTGGCTGGGTTTGAACCCACCACCCTCAGTATATGGGGCCAGTGCCCTATTCACTGAGCCACAGGGGGCACCGCTCCACTCCTTATGATTTTTTTAACAGAATTTTCTTTTTGCTAGTTTACTGTATTGTGAGAATATGATATATAACACATATGACATATGCTTGTGGCTCAGCGAGTAGGGCACTGGCCCCATATACCAATGGTGGTGGGTTCAAAACCAGACCCGGCCGAACTGCAACAAAAAATAGCTGAGCGTTGTGGCGGGCACCTGTAGTCCCAGCTACTTGGGAAGCTGAGGCAAGAGAATCGCCTAAGCCCAAGAGCTGGAGGTTGCTGTGAGCTGTGACTCCACGGCCCTCTACAGAGGGTGACAGAGTGAGACTCTGTCTCTACCAAAAAAAAAAAAAAAGTATTTGTTAATCAACACTTCATGTTATCAGTAAGACCCCCAGTCAACAGTAGGCTATGAGTAGTTAAGTTCTGAGAGAGTTAAAATTTGTACAGGGTTTTCTTTTTGACTGTGAGGAGCATTAGCACCCCAGCCCCCTAGCTGTTAAAGGGTTAAATGTAATCATAAAAAATAATAAACAATACAAATTAAAGAAATTTTATAAGGCTTATACAAAGTATGAATGAAAGTGTGGAACAAAAACAGCTCTGCAATCACTTAGCTTTTAAAAGAGTGATTACTCTACCAACCTCACCCTGAAACTCATAAGCTCTCAACAGTGAGAAAAAGATACCCTAATAGGCTAAAGCAAATAAACTACTCAAGATCTTCTCATATGCTAAGGACACATTCTCCTTACTAGGCTTATAACGTTGCTTTGTAAATATTCATCTGCCTGTCCCCATAAAACATGACCTTGCAAGTCAATGTCAGTTGAATCTGAAAGAGGGGCAGCTGGGGCCCCAGGTAACATAATGCGCCAGAACATGTCTACAGCTTTGACAGGTGCAAACAACTCCACTCGGCTAAATATAAATTGACTTAGGCAGTTTGGAAATAGTCTTTCCCACTTTCTATTCTGATCAAGCAGAAGAATGTTCTCTTCTTTAGTCTGACTTCTGATGATGCTGGTTATTTTTATTTAGATTAATTTTGCAATAATTGTCATTTGAAGAGAACTCAAAAAATAACAGTTTATCTTCCAAAATCTTGCATGAGAATAGGACAACCTGGGTTTGAGCTGTTTTGCATTATGTTGAGAAGGACACAAAACATTTGCAGTATTTTGTAAAACGTTCTGGATGAGCAGAAAGCTAAAGTTAACACAGATATAAAGGAACATTGTCTAATATTTAAGCCAGAAGGAAGACCTGATTTTTAATCAGTAAAGTGGCAATTCTTTAGGGAACTTAGAGAACTCTGTAGTCTTTGCCAATTCCTGCCATGTTCCTTTCTGTCACCGTTAGACTCTAACTCCTCCTTCTAGAACCCTGTGAATGATCATGGCTCTGGGAACCTCCTCCAACTTCCTCGGTGCCACAGCCACTCTGAATGCTGAACACAGAGTCTTCCTCTAAAGTCCTCAAACACAGAGACTTCCCTTCTATACATTTATCCCAAATCATTACTTATTAGCCTATGAGCTTCTGAGACAAGATTATATTCACTAATTTTTCCACTTTCAGTATTCAGGCTTATGGTGGTTACACAATAATGTGTTGAGTGAATGAATGAGTGAATGAATTAATAATAAGAGAGAACTGAAGGAGCCATAGATGAGCCCAAGCGCAAGGAAGAAGACAGCGCTACCACTGATAGCCACCAAAACAGGACAGTTTATGGAGCAATAATAATTAGCTATGCTTAACTACTGCTGTTTTCTGGTTTATCCTTGAAGGAGTGGGGTATTAAATTAAATCAAGGCTAAAATCCAATGCCAGAAATTATATAACAAACTTGGTGTACATTGACTAAAGGGTTAAAATTGTCCATTTCACTTTCCCCTTTTGTAGAAAGTAAAAGAAGATGGCGATGGTATCTAAGGACAGGGCCAACTCTCAGGTTCTGGGGTTCTGGACTGCTGTGTCTCATGATAGAACAGTACTCCCCACCCCTATCCCCAAACTTGCATCCCAGCTCTATCCTGATTGCAAAGAAGACTGCTCTTCTCAAACTCCCAGATGCCACACT
Organism: Perodicticus potto; assembly: GCA_963574655.1. Classification (NCBI taxonomy): domain Eukaryota; kingdom Metazoa; phylum Chordata; class Mammalia; order Primates; family Lorisidae; genus Perodicticus; species Perodicticus potto. Next base: position 6,864 of record CAUYRH010146093.1, on the reverse strand, counting down.
CCTACCTACCCAGGCTGCGGTGTGCCACAACTAAGTTTAGCCCCCACGCTGCTGACCTGAAATAGTCATCTAAATCACAGGGGAAATTATTGCCCATGGTTTCCTAGATCTATATAAGAAAAGTGCTTCCAAACCCTAATGCTCTATTTACTGTCCCAACTCCCTTCCCAGTTTGTTTCAGATCACCCTTTGCCTGCATGCATTTTGCAATAACTATTGGCTCTTTGTTGCTGTATACTCCTTGAGCATGACTCACTACACTTGAGAAAAACTAAGCCAGCACTTGGCTTAAAAATTTTCAACCTACTCATCAGCTAACAAAAGGAGGTAGCAAGCTGGCAGAGGGAATATTGCATAGAAACGCTATTTGCCAACCGCCTACCAAAAGGTGACTTCCTAGGTGGTCCTTTATCAGACCTACCCATCTAGGAGAAAAGCAAGAGGGCTAAAGATGAGCCTTCATCCCTTAGAGGGGAAGATTGCACTGGGGAAGCTCTCTACAGAGTCCAAGGCTTGTACTGGATTACTGCGACCAATTAGTTTTAAGTCTTGCATTTCTAGTAAAAGCGGAAGCTGATCTTACATCCCTTAGAGCAGAAATTCCCAAATGCCATAATTCAACATGATGAATTTTCACAAAGTGAAGGACTGGCCTTGACTATGAGATTATGCCCCTATTTTGTTGTTATTGCTGTTAAAGAATACTTTTTAAAATAAAAAATAAAAGGATGGCAATAGAAGATGATAGGGTTTATTTTAATGTCTTCATTTAGCAGTTTTTGTTGTTGTTGCTGTCTCGCTGTTGGTAGGATGCTATGGGGTCGGCATGGCTCACAGCAACCTCAAACTCCTGGGCTCAAGCAATCCTCCTGTCTCAGCCTCCTTAGTAGCTGGGAATACAGGCTCCTGCCACCCCAGCTAATTTTTCTATTTTTAGTAGAGACGAGGCCTTGCTCTTGCTGAAGCTGGTCGTGAACTACTGAGCTCAAGTGATCCTCCCACCTCTTAAAGTGCTAGGATTACAGGCATGAACCACCGCACCCCGCCTTATTTGGCACTTTAATAAGTTGGCAATCCTATGCCAATTTTCAATATTCTTTCTAAAAATTTACTGGTCATTAGAAAACTGGGAGCCTTATCCCTAAAGTGGCAAGCTCTGAATGTACTTGTAAATGTTCAATTTACATTTAAATTGATTTCCTATGAGAGGAAGAGCTCTACTAAGGTCATCATTTTCTTTTCTTATTTGTTTTACGGTCATATTCCCTATATTTCTCAAGGTACATCAGTATTGCAAAGGCCCTGTCGATTTCAGTAGTTATTATAACAGAGTCAAGTCAGGTAGTCTCTTAACACCTACCTGAGAAAGTCTCAACTTTATCCGGGACACTCCGTGTCACGGGTGTTGGTCCTCTGCCCCAATACCGACTTTATAAAAAGCCCTCTAGCTGAAAGGGGACGCTCTTCTGCAGGGAATCGCCTCTGCCCCCTGGCGCCCAGCCTCCAGCTCCTGTTGAAACGGTGACCCAGCGCCCCCTTCCCAGACCCTGGCCTCCTGCCCGTCACTCCGGGCGCGCTGCCGATCACGTGGTGGAGCGGTGCTCGGAGGGCCGCGGCTGCGCGCCCATTGGCCGGCGGCTCGAGTCCCGGGCGCGCCCATTGGCTGCGGGGCGCGTCCACGTGAAGGGGGGGTCTGGGATGGAACCCCGGGTCCGGAGAGGTGGCCGGAAAGTTAAAGGGGGCAGCGCGGCCGCGGGCAGCCCGAGTCCCGGGTGACCGGCCAGAGGGAGGAGGGGAGCGGGCAGCTGTCGGACGCGCGGGCCTGAGCACAACCCCGCTCCTGCCGTCGCGGCCGCGGCCCTGGCCCCCCGCGCGGATGCTGCCGCGGGACTTAGGAACCGCACCTGGTATGTACCCCTCGAGCCTCGAGCCCCGAGCCCGAGGCGCAGGGCAGGGACACCTACATTGCACCGTCCAACTCGCAGTGACACCGCGACCAGCCCCAGTACGCTGCAGCCTCCACGTGGGGAGGACGACCCGGGCAGCACGGCTGGGATGAGCCCCGTCGACTCGCGTGTGCCACCGCGCTGCAGGGCCGACCGCGGGAGGTGGCCCGGGACTGGCGGTGGGGATGTGCATTCGCGACCCTCGCTCCCGGGTGTCCCCGGCCCAAAGCAGCACCGGAGTCCCGCCCCGGAGACGGCACTCCGCGGGGATGTCTCTGGAGTTGGGCGGTGAGGTCTGAAGCAGCGCGCCTCAGTTTCCCGGGAAAAGGCAAGGAAACACTTGGTAGTCCCACGAGTCGCCGAGGGCGACGGGACACAGAGCGACCCCGGGCTCCGGGGCAGGGCGGTCCCGGGCCGGGGGCGAGGCGGCCGCGCGGGGGTGCTCGTGCCGCGCGCGCTGTGGCCGGGGTTGCCCCGCCGGCCGCCCCGCCCCGGTACAATACCGTGGGCTCCTCCTCCTTGTCGTCTCCCTCCCCCTGCCGGTCACATCTCCGGGAACCCAGCCCAGGCCCTGTGTCCGGGACACACCGCCGCTCACGTAGGCCGGTGGCTCAGATGCAGCGAGAGAGCTGGGCCAGGGGCTCTTCTGCGGCCCCGAAGGTGGGTGCAGCGCGACACGAGGCTCACGAGGTGGTCGGGGGTGGGGTGCAACCCGGGCCGGCCTGGCTGGAGGGAACAGGGTGGAGGAGTGATTTGTGGGATCCTCCAGCCTGGACACACTGGCCTGCCCCCGGTACCCTGTTGCTGCTGCCCTTTTGAACCCAGAGAACGGGGTGTAGAAGGGACGGTAACTGTAAAGGACGGGGCGGGGACCTAGAACAACATATGTACGTACTTGAAGATGTGGGAACTGTCACGGTTTTGTTTTCTGATGCAGAGCAGACAAGGAAGGAAAGACTTGGAACTGGGGGAGTTGTTGGAAGGTGTTAGAGCCCATGGGTTCTCCGGCCAGGCCTCCCCAGGACACCCAGGGACCAGCAGGAGGGAGAAGTAGAGTTTGGGCTAGAGGAAGAGAAGACAAATGGTTTATTTGGTGGAGCTGTTCAGAAGCCAAGGCTAAAATGAAGACAGCCAAAGGACTTATCGCAAAAATAGACTTGGGTATTCAGGGGAGAGTTAGTGGAAAGAGAAGCTGTCACCAGGCCTTGTTACCATGACCAGTGTCAGAGCTAGCAGGGACCTGGAAGGAGAAACCTCAGGCCCAGAGCAGGAGTGGCTTACCAGAGGGGAACAGCCCAATGCTGTGTGTTCTCCCCTGTACATGTGTAGATGGCAGGGGCAATTTTAACTTACCTTTTTCCTAGAACATGCCGCCTCATTCACAAATACTTATCTGAGGAATGCCTTGGGTGATGGGGACATGCTCAAGGGACACGAGTAACTTTTCAGGCTGTTGCATAAGGGCCCCATGGTCTGAGTACAAAGGGAAAAGATGTCCCCTCTGCCCACGTTCTATCAGCCTAACCTTTTGGGAGGGAATAAAGAATTGTTGAAGGGAGGGAGATGGCCAAGTCTTAAAGAAAATTCTAACCTGGTTGTAAATGCTTGTCTAATTCAGTCCAGCAGTTTTGAGGGTTCTGGTAGGTTGTGTATGTGCCTGATTTTTCTGTCTTTTCTTATCAGAAAAGGGGGCGGGGGTGGAAAAGAAGGAAAGCATGGAGGGGGAAATGTCTTTGCCCCAGTGCGAAAAAAGATTTGCTTCCTGCAAAAGGCACAGCCAGAAAATCAGTAGCCACCGGAAACTGTGAAGGTCGTGAGGTTATTTCTGTCCAGCTGTATAGTTTGGTCAAGAACAATCACCGTGGGTGCCTAACCTTGGCCAGCTTGAGAAGGTGTGTTATTTTGTCTCTAGCAGAACAGAGAAAGCATTTATGCGAAAACTCTCCATGTGCTCTCCAGTTTTCCTGGCCTGTGAAGTTTGCTCTGTTTTAGCAGTGAATGAGAACACTGAAATCTCCCCTCAGGCATGGCCCTGTCCATCAGAGAAAATTGATCTCTGATGTCGGAGACATCTGTGTGGACGCGAAGCATTTAAGACTTCACACTGGCCCAGGGGCCAGCACTCCTGCGCTCGTCTTCCTGTCTTGCAAGTGGTATCCAATCCCTGTGTCCTGCTCTGTCGGTTCAAATGTGTGTCCACAGCTTATGGTTCTTTTCTCTTACTCCTGGCCAACGTTGGCGACACGTATTCTACCTGGCTTAAAGTAGCCAGAGAGTCTGTCAGGAGAGGAGGCCTGAGGTGCAGCCTGGCGCTGCCTGTGTTAGAACCGATCATTTTCATGTCACTTACAAATGAAGCACCTGTCCAGGTGCCTTCCTTTTAGGGACTTAAGAAAATATTACCTTGTGTATGTCAGTTGCTAGGAGTACGTCTAGGTGGTCGTCATCGTGTCACAATCTGTTGGGGAATTCCTGAGCAGGCTAGGAAAGCCTGCAGCAAATTAGCTCTTTGGTGCACTGATTCTTGGAGAATACTCAGGTTAATAAAAGCTGGAGTCTACCTGTAAGGACAAGCGTGGTGGCCGACAGACAAATTCTACCCCAAATTGAGTCGACATCGACAGGGGTTAATGTCCTCACCTGCAGTTATGGGGACATTATAAAAAAAGTAAAGAGACTCTTGTGCAATGTCCCCAGGGCAGTCACCCTGGTGGTAAGTATCATAACCTTACTTTTGCCTCTCATGGCAGAGTCTTGCAAAAACAGTTTGGCTCGTGGAAGCGCCTGTGGAATTGTTTGATTAGCTCTGGCTCCAACTAGAGCCTCACCTCCACAGCCCTGGTTCTGTGTGTTCTTACAGCCTGGTGGTAAAAGGGATCTGGGGACAAATTGACACTGCTGGGGCCTCAGATCTTCAACTAGGTCTCTTTAACATGCAGGATTAGAACTTGAGAGAATGGTTTTTGCCTATTCCAAGTATGCAGTCTCTTTAATGGATCCCTTTGCTGTAGAATTCTGTTTCCACGAAGTCTTGAGACTTTACTTTCTCTAAAGTGTGTGTAGGCACGTAGAAGGTTGGTTTGCAGGCTTGATAAGACGCCCACGGAGAACTTGGCAGTTGACCTTCTGATGATTCAGTTCATAGGAAGTGGTGGAGGAAGACCCCTCATTTTAATGATGGGGCCAAGTGAGAGTCCCTGGACTTGATTGAATTGTCATTTGGTTTTCATACACACCTAAAACAAGACAAAACAAAACAAACTACCTGTGTTAAAGTTAGAGCTGAAGGTATAATTCTAATACATTCTAGCATAAAGTTTTGCATTGGGCAGCAAGAACTAAAATTCAAATAACCTGTTCACATAGGGTTTTGTTTATTTGTTTGTTTTTTTACATTGATCTCATTGTTAGTCAACTCACTGATCTTAGGTAAAGCAATCTTGCCTGATTCACTCAGAACTTTCCAGAAAAATTGCACAGGTATAAAAGCAAATAACACAAAGCAAATTTACCCTTAAATTTTTCACTAGATCACCTTTTTTTGGAGGAAAAACAGTAAGACAAATATATTTTAGAATGGATGTTTAAGTACTTGCATGATGGCCATGATTTGTTCTGTTGTATTTGTGTATTTCTCAGACTGGTCATTGCCAAGCACTTCTTGGAGAATACTCAGATTAATAAAAGCTGGAGTCTACCTGTAAGGACAAGCGTGGTGGCCGACCGACAGTGCTGTGCTTTTGGAAAAACAGTCTCAAACCTGATAAATCTTTGTCCTTTTGCATTGTTTTCTTTTCATATTTGATTAACCAAAATCAGAAGTTGAAAATGAGAGATTATTTATTGCATCAAACTAGTGGCCCCAGCTCTTGAGCTTGTCACTTGTCAGGGATGGCAGTGAGCACCAAGACACCCTGGGCATACCTACTACACCTTTGCTATAAGGAGGGGAGATACTTTTGGGAACTAATCCAGATCCTATGTCCTTTTTTTCTCTTTTCTTTTTCTTTTTTTTTTGTTTTTTATTTTTATTTACTTTTATTTTTTTTGAGACAGAGCCTCAAGCTGTCCCCCTGGATAGAGTGCTGTGGCATCACATCTCACAGCAAACTCCAACTCCTGGGCTCAAGCGAGTCTCCTACCTCTGCCTCCCAAGTAGCTGGGACTACAGGCACCCGCCACAACGCCCGGCCATTTTTTGGTTGCAGCCACCATTGTTGTTTGGTGAGCCTGGGCTGGATTCAAACCCGCCAGCTCAGGTGTACATGGCTGGCGCCTTAGCCCGTTGAGCCACAGGCGCTGAGCCTCTCTTTTCTTTTTCATTTTTTGATTGATTGATTGAGATGACTCACACCTGTAGTGCAAGCACTCTTGGGAGGCCAAGGCGGAAGGATTGCTTTAGCTCAGGAGTTCAAGACCAGTCTCTTCTATAGGGTTTATGTATTTTATACCGTATTCTTACGATACACTGAGGGTGACAAAGTGAGATTCTGTCTCAAAAAAAACAAAAATAAATTGTATTATCTTTAAATTTTTTTTCCTAGTGCAGTAGCAAAACCAGGCATTATTTAATCAAAATTTCTTAAATTAATTATAAGATGGACATGTATGGGCCATTTCCAAGTTTCTATTCATGCTTCTTGCCCATTGTTCTACGTGGACCATGTGACACTGATATTGCTTTGTAAGAACACTTTATATATTAAGGTAATGACTCATTGCTCTATGCCTTTTGCAAAATATTTTCCGAGTTTGTCTTTAATCTTCTTGGTTTTTCTTTTTTTTTTTTAATTTTTATTAAATCATAATTGTGTACATTGGTACAATCATGGGGCACAATGTGCTGACTTCATATACAATCTGAAATATTTTCATTGAACTATTTAACATAGCCTTCATGGCCTTTTAATCACTATAT
>CAUYRH010146091.1:0-38418 GCA_963574655.1 Perodicticus potto | reverse complement strand
TTTTTTTTTTTTTAGAGACAGAGTCTTACTTTATCACCCTCGGTAGAGTGCTGTGGCATCACAGCTCACAGCAACCTCCAACTCCTGGGCTTAGGCGATTCTCTTGCCTCAGCCTCCCGAGTAGCTGGGACTACAGGCGCCCACCACAATGGCTGGCTATTTTTGTTGTTGTTGCAGTTTGGCCGGGGCTGAGTTTGAACCCGCCACCCTCGGTATATGAGGCTGGTGCCCTACTCACTGAGCCACAGGCACCGCCCACAACCTGTAATTTTTGTGTCAAAATGAAAATGGAAAAGGCCACAACACAAGGATGCTAGAGGGGGCAATGTGAAGGCTGGGGCATGTGATTGAAATATCAGCTTTGAAGCCAGACTTCTGAGTGCTTAGAGAAAGTTGTCATTGTTAAGGTGGTCACTTCATTGTATCCTAACATTTTCAACCAACCTAAGGCAGGTGCCTCATGCTCACTTCATTTCATGTCCAAACTGAGTGACATTTTGGGGACCGGAGGCAGTGTGGTTAGTAATGATCTCAAAGGTACAGCAATTTTCTAGTTGAGAGGCTTAAAAGTGTGCAATTACAATTACATTTAATCCTCTCAAGATTTTGCCCTACAGGAATGCATCTCCATGGCAATCCAGAAGTTCGATGTAAGACTGAGCATGTGAGCTCTTCATACTACCTTAAGTCATGGGTCTACCTTTCCCAGGCTGCTCCCTTTCCCTGCCTCATTTTTCTATAATTGTAGACTAATCATAGATCCTGCCTCAGAGGGCTTTGAGGTAACTAAATGATAATTAAACAAAGTGCTAAGAGACATGCCCACACCCAAAAAGTTCTCAATGAATGTTAGCCGTTGTTAATTGTTGAGCACCATCCATGCACCAAGAACCCTGCTTGGATTATTCAAGTCTTAAAAGAATCCTATGTGATAGATTTCATTACTTGCGCAGAGAGAAAAGGAAATTGAAAGTCAAACACATTCCATAGCATGCTCAAGGTCAGGCAGATGAGCAGGAATTCACATCCAAAGACACAACCACTCACATATATGACAAGTGCAGAAACAAAGACTGTGTGCTATGTGGGAACGTGTCACCCAGCACCACCCAGCAGAGTTGAGAGGGAGCCTAGAGTTGGAAGCCTCTGTTGTGGACATCTTCTGGAATGGCTGATTCAAATGGGGGCAGGAATAATGACTCAAATTTATTAAGCCCATTTGAGTGCCCAGCAGTGCTTTCAGCCCTGTGTGTGCATCAGTTTCCTGTGGCCATTGTAACAAACTTCCACACACTTAGCTGGCTTCACCCACATATATTCTCTTAGAGATCTCTAAGTCAGAAGTCTCACTGGGGCTAAAACCAAGTTATCTTCAGGAGTATGTTCCTTCCAGAGGCTCTAAGGAAGAATCCATTCCCTGGACTGTTCTGTTTTCTCTCTCCCTTTTTTTTTAATTTAAAATTAATATGAGGGTACAAATGTTTAGGTTACATTGTTTTCAATTCTAAGGTAAAGTTCAACTTGTACTTGAGGGGGCAAGCTGAATACCCTCACATCGCGCACATCAGGTGAGTTCCTACCAGTTGCCCTCCCTCCTCTCTTCCCTCTCCTCTCCCCTCCCCCTTGCTAAACTATATTTGTGTTTTATCATCCATGTTGGTGTGTAGTTGTTTATATACTGGTTTCATATTAGTATTGAGTACACTGGATTTTTTTTCCATTCTTGAGATACTTTACTAAGAAGAATGTGTTTCAACTCCATCCAGGTAAACATAAAAGATGTAAAGTCTCCATCTTTTCTTACAATTGTTCTACTTTCTAAAGGCCACTTCCATTCTTTAGCTCCTGGCACTTTCTTTGCATAGAACTCCAGCCTCTGCTTCTGCTGTCGCATCTGATTTTAACCCTCCTACCTCCCTCTTACAAGATGCATGTGATATATTCTTTATGGAACAAAGAGGCAAGCCATGCAAGCCGTGCAAGCCATGCAAGGGCCCATCCCAGACATTCTGGGATTATCTCCCCATCTCAAGATCCTTAATCACATCTGCAAAGTCCCTCCTTGTGTTTTTTTCCCACCATGGAAGGTCACATATTCACAAGTTCTGGAGATTAGGATGTGGACATCATTCCAATGCACCACAGTATCTATTAACTACCTCACACTAACATTCTGACACTACAACAGGTGAGGAAAGTAAGGCGGACTGATTTGGGAGGTGGGGGGGGAGGTGAGTGCTATATTTTCAGGTTATCACCTTGGTCTTTGCAGCCCCCTGTGCAACAGAAGGATCAAAATACAGTTTTCCCAGGGAGAAGCATGAGTCATCCTCCAGGTATTTGGATAAGGAACTGAGACCCAGAGCACTGAGTGACTTTGTTGGGGTCACAAGGTCACAAAGGGAGAGGGAGAGAAGTATCCTATCCCAAGCAGTCAGTCTCCAGAGCAGGGATTTTTAGGTATTCCAATATTCTTCTTGTCTGTATCTTAGTATCTAAATTTGAATCTTGGACAGGAAGGTAGAAACAGAAGCTTGAGATTAATGAACTAATTAAGGTATTGGGGGTTTGGTGAGACAGGGATATAAGCCTGCAGCTATAAGTTGTAAAGGAAGGAAATGGCAAAATTTATCTCTCCCGTCTCCATAAATGGTACCAAAATAGCTGGCTTGTGTGTCCCCTCTGACGTTCACAAGCACCTTCTGGTATCTGCTGTGTGTATACTAACAATCTCAAGGTAGGTTTTATTCTCCCTCATCTGATGATTAGCAAAACTGACCCCACATCTGCTGTGATTTGACTTCAAAGCTGCAGCACCCCTCTTTCCTTCCTACTGGCCAGAAAAAGTTGACAGTGGATACTGCGGGGCCCAAATGCCCCACAACTTGGGACAAAGGGTTCTTTAAGTGTTTGAATGTACCAGTGCCCAAGGAATAACTTGGTCCTCACCTGAATGTTCCCAATGTGGGTGTCTGGCTATAAAAAGCTTGTTTTAAAGTTTAATAATTGTCTTGAACCACCCCCAAAATATTTTCTATTAATATCCACGTAGACCCATTAACATTTTAGACTATCAGTAGACATCAATTCCTTGTATCTGCGTAGAATTCTTTATGGAACACATACAATTAAAATGGAATTGTGGGAACTATTATGGGATAGGAGATGTATAACATTAGAAATGCCCAAACATGAGTTTAGAAATATGTAAATATTAGAAATAGATGTAGCAAAGCTGGGGCTGGGAAAATAAATAGTTGGAGGGAAAATTATAAGGGGTCCTTTCTCATTCTGGAGGAAGAGACCCACACCTCCCTCTCAGGTGCGTTCTATCTACTTATAAAATAAAACCTGGCTAATTGCTGCCACTGCTGTATGACTTCCATTTGTTGCCCATGTTCCATTGCCACTGCCTTACTACTACTTCTTCTTCTTCTTATTCTCCTCCTCCTCCTCCTCCTCCACCCCCTCCCCCTCCCTCTCCCTCTCCTTCTTCTTCTTCTTTTTCTTCTTTTTCTTCCTTTTCTTCCTTTATTGCGTTGGCCAAGGCAAAGTGCTTTCAGTTCTGGGAACTGCTTGTCAGTGGTACCTAGAGAAAGCCTGGACCAGGGCTGGGGCCTCTGAGACTGCCCCAACCCCCAACAACTATGATGAGTTTGGAGCAGTGTGTAGCACTTAAAGAGTTGTATCCGTTATTTTTCTTGTTATGATGATGCAGTTAATCATCATAACAAGCCTAAGTGGCAGACAGAATTAGTATCCCCATGTTTCCATATGAGGAAGCTAAGGTTCCGAGAATTCAAGTAACATCCTCCAGAGTCATCAAGCTGGTAAGCAGTGGAGTCCGGATTTGAACCTGAATCATTCGCCTCTGCTGTCAAAGGCAGGTTCGACTCCAGGGTCTGAACCATCAGCCAATGGGGAATAGGGTTGTGGTCCATTGGAGGTACGGTGAGGTGGTTAGGAGTAAAGGCTTCAAGGAAGAATAACAAGAGAAAGGAGAAAGATGCTTCATTATACAGCATGAGAGCTATACTCTGTTGGGGGAAAAGAAAATTTGAAGCATGGTCTGGGACTCCAGTGCTCAGGGGTGCCACTTGCCCATGGAGGACTTGAATCAATTGCTCTAAGTTTTTCATTGCCAGCCCATGATCTGAATTTGTCATTTAGTTGGTGCCATCTGCTGTCTCCCTTAACCTGTCCTGACCTTCACTTTAATCACTAATAAATGCAACTAACAATTTACAATTTAAAAACGTTTTCACATCAGAGTCCAGTTCAACTCTCATAGCCACAGTGAGAGGCAGGCGTTATTAACCTCTGAAGGTGAGGAAACAAAAGTCTATTGTTGTGCCTAAATCATGGGGTCCCTTTCCCAAATCACCCATTAACCAAGTCTGATGCAAAAGCAAGAGGCAAAAAAAAAAAAAAAAAAATGTATTGGCTAGGCAAGGCTTTCCGGTCCTGACAAGTCAGGATAGCAGAAAAGCCTCCCCCGCAGAGGGAAGAGCAGTTTTAAGGGTACAGAAAGGAACAAAGGGAAGGGGTGTTGGGCACAAACTGCTGGGGAGAGCTGATAGGGGCATAAGGGCCTGGTCAATGTCTGTTCTGGGATAATTGGCCCGGGGAAGTATTTACTACCAGGATGGCCTGGGGAAATATTTACTACCAGGATGGCCTGTGTTAGGCACCCTTGGGGCTGACATACTGGAGCCGCAGGTGGGGGAGGATGCAGGTTGCCTATCACCTTTGGTATTTGGGTGTAAACTGAGTCTTTGGTATGCAGCCATAAATTAACCTTTCGTGTGTAGCTGCAAAAGGCTGTGGGGCAAGGTAGAATTAGTGACAGGCTGTGGAACAAAATGAGTTAGTTTTAACAAAATGGAGTCAGCTTGGTTCTTTCATTATAAAGGGGAAGTGGTGTATGGAGCTTAAGAACTGTGACATCAGAGTGCATTTTTGCAAACATAGATGGTGTAGCCTACTACACACCTTGGATATATGGTACACTCTGTTGCTCTTGGACTGCAAAGCTGTATAGCATGTTACTGTACTGAAGACTGTAGTCAATTGTAACACAATGGTAAGTATTTATGTACCTACAGAAAAAATATGATATTATCATCTTAGAGAACCACTGTCCTATATGCAGTCCACCATTATTCAGTATATCATTTTATAGTACATGACCAAATATATTTTTTTGTCTTCTGCAAAAATAAGATGTTTTGTTTTATTACTATATGGTGATACAAAGAAAAATAGCATTTGTGACATCAAAGCTGAAAGCTAGTGGGAAAATAAAGGGGACCTGTGGTAGCAAAATTTTTGTCTTCTTTCAATCCAGGGAGAAAAGGCCAGCGAGATGAACCGATGGTCCAGTTACTTGTTGGGATGGACGACCTTCCTCCTCTATTCCTATGAGACAAATGGAGGTAAATACACTGGAAAGCAATGGGGAAGGAGGACTTAAAATTGGGAAAGAATGAATGGGCCAAAGTAAAGGTTCCTAAAACCAAGCAGGGATGACATGGCCTAGCAGATATCTCAGAAGGACAGACCTCAGACAGACCTGCCACTTCTTTTCTTCTTGCTTATCTTTTTTTTTTTTTTTTTTTTTTTTTTTTTGAGACAGAGTCTCTGTCACCCTGGGTAGAGTGCTGTGGCACCATCATAGCTCACAGAAATCTCAGTCTCTTGGGCTCCAGTGACCTCTTGCTTGAGCCTCCTGAGTATTTGGAACTACAGGGCTGGCTAGTTTTTCTATTTTTTTTTTTTTTTTTTCCTTTTTGAGACAGAGTCTCACTCGGTTGCCCTCAGTAGAGTGCCAGGGTATCATCATAGCTCACAGCAACCTGAAATTCTTGGGCTTAAGTGATCCCCTTGCTTCAGTCTCTCAAGTAGTTAGGACTACAGGCACTTGCCAAAATGCCCAGCTAGTTTTTTCTATTTTTTTAGTACAGATGGAGTGTAGACCACTGTTTCTCAGGCTGATCTCAAATTCTGATCTCAGGCAATCCACCTGCCTCAGCCTCCCAGAGTGCTAGGATTACAGGCATGAGGCACTGCACCTGGTCCTTTTCTGTACTCTTGGTCACGCAATATAACCTCTCCAAAGTCAATTCCCAGACTGTGAAAGAGAAACAGAGACATTTACCTAATGGGGTTATTGGAAAGATTAAGTAAAATAATAGATAATTATCTTTCATAATGCTCAGTAGATGGTAGAGGAAATGTGTATTGGTTAAATAAAAAGGCAGGCTATATAATTCCCATAAACCGAATCCTTGGATGCCCTAATTATATTCTAGGTATCTAAATTAACAACCAAAAGACTATCATGAACGTGAAAAGAGAACAAAGAAAGACTTGAATGTATATAGTTCATTCAAGCCATTGTGAGGCATTCTCCACAAATTGAATCCTGTTCTGCATGATAAATCCTTCTCCTTTAGATAAGACTCAAGAAACACTCACATATTCTTGTGCTTCAACCCCCCAAAACCCCTTTTCAATGGTCACATTTTTTATTCCAAAGATTCTTAGCCTGTGATCACCACATGAGCATTAGAGTCCATGAAAAAATGAATTTGTATTTTAAAAGTACGTATTTATTAGGGCAGTGATAATAGCTATTGTATCAAACAAACTCCAAACTCTGAACAGGTTAACATGATACCGTTTTACTTTCTTGTTCCTGCAAAGACCAATGAGGCTGCACCTGGTCAGCAAACAGAGTTCCACATGGTCACTCAGGGTATCCAAGCTCCTTCCATCTTGTGTCACCACCATCCCCTAGAATTTCAGAGTCTTCTGAGGATTCTTTGATTTTAGCTGTTACGGAAGGATCAAGAGAATCTGGAGGACCTTGGAGGAGAGGTGTTGTTGTTGTTTATGCCATGCCAGGAAGTGACATAACTTCACTTCCTCCCACTTTCACTGGCCATAACTCATATGATATTTAGCTGCAAGCAAGTTGGGAGATGTAGTCCAACAGTGCCTTTGGTAGGAAGTAGATGCTGATTTTGATGAACACACAGCCATCTCAACCGTAAGAACATACAAGTATTTTCCTAACGTTCTGGGTTCTCAAAACAACTAACAAGTGAACTCACAGTTAATTCAGAGAAGGAACAATATACTTGATGGAATGTCAACTTTCTATTTATAGTCTCATGCCTCCCTGAGACCACACCCACATTCCTCTGGTTAAATTTGGTATCCCCAAGTCCCCTCTGCACATATTTACAGAAAAACACAATACACATTTATTGAGTGATCTCAAAGTTAGAGGCTCTGTGTTATGGACCAGGAAAGCAGCAATAAATAAAACCCAGGTCCTCCACTCAAAGAGTTCACAGTGAATGGAAATGATAGAATTTTTTTTTTAATTGGTAGGTTATGTCAATAGAGAGTGGCTCTGAGTATTATAAGCATGAGGAAGAGCATTGACCCAAACTGAACCAAGTATTTATGGATGAGTAGTAGGGACCAAAGCTTGGAATGAATGAGAGGTAGTTCAAGGTAAGATGAAAGGCATGAGCAAAACCCCAAAGATAAGGAAGAACATGGGGTAAGGTCAAGGGCATGTTAGCCAGGGAGTGAGAACAGGCAGGTCAGTAGGGTCTGGATTATGGAGGATTATAACTCAGTTAAGAAGATTAGGCCATCTGCTGGATTACTTTGCAGATGGCTAATAGTATTCATTATGTACTGATTCTTACTAACAACTCCCCAAAATAACCTCAATTCCATGTTACAGGGATATCTGCCCCATCCCCACCATAGTATCCCATACACTCAGTGGTGTACATAGATGAGATAAAGCATTGATGATGATGATGATGATGATGATAGCTAATATTAGTTAAGCAGCAGCCATAATCCAGCTACTTTTCTAAGCACCCTCCAGATATAAACTGGTTTAAACTTTACAAAAACAAGACCACATGGTTCTGAAAAATGGAGGTGGAACATGATGTGATATTTAAGGATTTTGAATTGCATCAACCCATGGGTGCAGCTCAAAAGGGAAGTCTGGCTCCTCCATTCTTTCCCAACACATCCCTCATCCCCACCATGACCTACTGCAGATTATGCAGGGTAAGAATCTAATCTGCAACAAGGAATGGGGCTACTAGATCTCAAAGTCAGAGATTGGGGCTACTAGATCTCAAAGTCAGAGATGTCTTACCCATCTGTATTAGTAAAGGGTGGACTGTTATAATGACCCTCAAACATCAGAACCTTTATGTTCCCTGCCTAGTCCTCTTTATCAGAGTTCTCAACCTCAGCAACATCTTTGCTGTGGGGAGCTGTCCTGTGCATGGCAGGATATTTAGCAACATTCCTGGACTCTACCTTATACACACCAGTAGCAGCCACCAGCCTCCTCCCCCTGCCAGTTGTAACAACCAAAAATATCTCTGAACATTGTCTAGGGTCATAATTGCCCTCATTCTCAATTGAGAACTGTTGTTCTATATTCTGCTGGCAGAGGAAGAAAATAGCACAGAGAATTTCTTGAAACTTCCTTTTTTTAAGCCAGGAAATAGGAAGCATCATTTTCACCTACAATCTATTGCGTGCACACAGATCACCCATCAGAGTATCTCAGTCATTGTACTCTACCTCCACTATATTTTTGAGGGAGGGATAGAAGTAGAAAACAAATGAGATGGTGGCAAGGAGGAAAGTTGTGATCCTGGACTAGCGGATAAGAAAGCTGATAACCCAGTTCTAATTTTTTTAGAAAGTCATTAACTTTAAGTTATTCATTATTACTGAATGGGTCCTTGTGTAATGAGGAACTTGAGATAGAATAGCATTTTTTGAGATGTATTTCATGGATGATTATTTTCTAAAGCTATTGAGTGGTGGGGATTAAAAAATAACTCAGGGTGGCACCTGTGGCTCAGTGGTAGGGTGCCAGCACCATATACCAAGGGTGGCAGGTTCAAACCTGGCCCTGGCCAAATTACAACAAAAAAAATAGCCAGGCATTGTGGCAAGCACCTGTGGTTCCAGCTACTTGGGAGGCTGAGGCAGGAGAATCTCCTAAGCCCAGGAGTAGAGGTTGCTGTGAGCTGTGTGATGCCATGGCACTCTACTGAAGGTAATAAAGTGAGACTCTGTCTCTACAAAAAAAAAAAAAAAGACAACGCAATATCCTCTATACTTCTTCAGGTCTTATTTGCATAGCAAATCTTTAATCTTTAATGAGCCCTTTATTAAAGAAACCTGTTTAAGTGAAAAATCTGAGAAAGAAACCAAGGAAGTAATCCTTTTTATAGTACCACGAATAGAATAAAATACATAGGAATAAACTTAATCTGAGAAGTTAAAGATCTCTACAATGAAAACTATAAAACATTAATAAAAAAGAAAAAAAGGAAGAAGACACACAAAGTAATTCAAAGATATTCCATGTTCATGGATGGGAAGAATCAATAGATCAATAGTGCTAAAATGGTCATATTACTCAAATCAATCTACAGATTTGATACAACCCTTACCAAAATGACAATGGCATTGTTCACAGAAATACCAAAATTAATCTCAAAATTTGTAAGAAACTACAAAAAGCCCATAATAGCCAAAATTATCCTGAGCAAAAAAAATGAAGCTGGAGGAATCATATTAACTAACTCCAAATTATACCACAAAATTATAATAACCAAAACAGCATGGTATTGACATAAAAAACAGACACATCAAACAATGGAGCAGAATAGAGAACACAGAAATGAATCCACACACTTGTAGTGAGCTCATTTTCAACAAAGGCTCCAAGAATATACATTGTGAAAGGACAGTCTGTTTAATAAAGGGTGCTTGGAAAGCTGGATATTCATATACAGAAGAATAAAACTAGACCCTTATGTCAAACTATATCCAAAAATAAAATCAAAATTAGTTACAGACTTAAATCTAAGGCCTGAAACTATGAAACTACTAGAAGAAAACATCAGGGAAACATTCCAGGACGTGATTTCCTGAGTAAGACCTCAAAAGCACAGGTAACCAAAGCAAAAATAGATCAATGAGATTACATTAAGCTAAAAAGCTTCTGCAAAGGAAACAATCAACAAAGTGAGGAGACAACCCACAGAATGGAAGAAAATATTTGCAAACTACCCATCTGACAAGGAATTATTAACTAAAATACACAAGTTCAATAGGAAAAAAATCAAATAATTCAATGTAAAAATGAGTGAAAGATCTGCATACACATTTCTCAAAAGAAGACATGTAAATGCCCAACAGGTATATGTAAAAATGTTCAGCATCATTAGTCATCAGATAAATGTAAATTAAAAACCACAATTAGATATCTTCTCACCCCAATTAAAAAGCCTTTTTTCAAAAATCAGGTAAAAAGAATGCTGGTGAGGATGTGGAAAAAGGAGAACCCTAATACACTGCTGGGGGGAATGTAAATTAGTACAGCGGCTATGGAGAACAGTATAGAAATTTCTGGGGAAAAACATCAATAATTTAAAATAGAACTACCATATAATCTAGCAATCTCACTGGTGGGTATATAACCAAAAGAGGTAAATAAGAGATACCTGTCATTCCCATGTTTATTGCCACACTATTTACCATAGTCAGGATATGAAATCAACCTAAATGCTCACAAATGGAGGATAAAGAATATTTGGTACATATACACAATGGAATATTATTCAGCTCCAGAAAAGAATGAAATCCTGCCATTCGTAGCATCATGAATGGAACTGGAGGACAGTATGTTAAGCAAAATAAGCCAGGTACAGAAAGACAAATTTCACATTCTTACTTATAAGTGGAAGCTAAAATTTTTTGTTTTCTTTTTTTTTCTCTTTTCCTTTCTTTTCTTTTCTTTTCTTTTTTTTGTTTGTTTGTTTGTTTTGTTTAAGATAGTCTCCCTCTGTTTCCCAGGCTAGAGTGCCAGGGTGTCATCATGGCTCACAGCAACCTCAGTTACTTGGGCTCAAGTGATCCTCTAGCCTCAGCCTCCTAAGTATCTGGGACTACAGGTACCTGCCACAATGCCTGGCTAGTTTTTTCTATTTTTCAGTAGAGACAGAGTCTTGCTCTTGCTCAGGCTAGTCTTGAACTCCTGAGCCCAAGCAATCAATCCACTTCCTTCTCCTCCCAAAGAGCTGGGATTACAGGCATGAGCCACCACACCCATCCTGGGAACTAAAAATTTTAAAAATTGAACCCATGAAGATAGAGAAGAGAATGATGGTAACCAGAGGCTGGGAAGGATAGTGAAGAGAAGGGATAAAGTAGGGATGATTCAACAGCACAACAGGGTGATTATAGTCAACCATACTTTATCGTATATTTTAAAATAACTTTAAAAAAATGGAATTGGAAGGGTCACAAAGAAATGATATGCTTGCCCTGATTTGATCATTACCCATTATATGCCTGTATCAAAACATCACATGTACACATGTACCCCCAAATATGTACAACTATTATGCACCCATAATAATCAAAAATAAAAATAAAAATTTCCTTTTAAAAAGGAAAAAAGAACCTATTTAACTTTATTTCATGTGGTATTTTCTGAACTTATTTTATTCTGTCAGTTGTTTCCTGAGCAAGTGACTAGTCTGAGTTCTATGGATGCATTGTGCAGAAGACAAAGCTTTTGTCCTCATACAGAAGAGTAAAAAGATCAAAGATGTGTTTTTCACCTTTACTGGTTCAAGTATCACCCACTCAATATTTGCCACACTTGCATGCCACCAGTGCTATTATTTACTCAATATTTTTCTTTAAATTTTACCGCTTTCCTTCACTTTGATATATTCATTTTAAAAGAAAAGTTAATATTGGGATTAGAATATAAAAAAGCAGTACCCCTGGCTATAAATAGGAAGTACAACTAAAAATAAATACAATACCATGAAAACAAAATCCTATTATTAAATTCTACTAAATACTGTTGTCTGAATAAGGCTTTGGGCCTGAATCCTGTCCTCTTTTTTGCTAAATAAGGGGTTTATTAAGTACTAGAAATACTGGCATTAGAGAAATACTAGCATTAAACCGAAGCTTTCTCTTTTGCATCATCAGAAAGACTGAAAGGACAATTGGAAAAGGATTTTTGTTTTCCAGTCTGTGTTTCAAAATATGTCACCTGCGTCCCTACATTGTCAAATGAGATCTGTGATTCACCGAAATATATCTTATATAACATACATGGCACCCGTTCTATACTCTGAGAAACAGAGTTTGGGGGAACAATATCTCTTGGTTGCCTTCATTGTCTAAGAAACTCTTTTCCAATACTCTTAGTCCAAACATACACTAGACTCCCTCTTATGTGTAAGTTGACACATAAGAAGTTGGATGGTAAGCCTAGGCATATACCCTAGACTGCCATGATAACCGTCTCAGTTTACTTGGAATGTAAGCTACAGATTGGGTAGCTTAGAAAAACAAAAATATGTTTTATACAGTTCTGGAGGCTGAGAAGTCCAAGATACAGGAACCTGCAGATCCAGTTTCTGATGAGGGCCTGCTTCATGGTTCATAGATGGCACCTTCTCGCTGTATCCCCATAGGATGGAAGGGAATAACTAACTCTCTAGAGTCTCTTGTAGAAGGACTTTAATCCCAGTCATGAGGATGCTGACCTCCCAAAGGCCCCAGCATAGGGGTTAGGATTTCAACATTTGAATTTTGGGGAAGGGGAAACAAACATTCAGACCAAAGCAAGAGCTGAACCAAGACTCATCCTTTGCTCATTCACTGTGATTATATCTTCCTGTTTTGTCCTTCTGTCCTCCAGATAAGACAGAAACATGTGTCTTTCCCTTCATCTACAAGGGGTCTATTTACTTCACTTGCACAAAAACCAATAGCCTCTCCCACTGGTGTGCAACCAGAGCAGTGTATGATGGCAGATGGAAGTACTGTACTACGGAAGGTGAGTGGCCTCACATCGTCACCCCGCCAGTGGGTTTCTGAGTAGGGAAGATTACAAAAGAGAACATGTGACTATATGTGACATGATCTTGTTTTTTTAGACAGAGTTTCACTGTGTCACCCTGTGTAGAGGGCTGTGGTGTCATAACTAATAACAACTTCAAACTCCTGGGCTCAAGAGATCCTCTTGCCTCAGCCTCCTGAGTAGCTGGGACCTATAGGCACTTGCCACAAGGCTTGACTAATTTTTCTATTTTTAACAGGGACAAGGTCTCACTATTGCTCAGGCTCGTCTTGAACACCTGAGCTCAAGTGATTCTCCTGCTTTGGCCTCACAGAATGCTGGGATTACAGGCATGAGCTACCCCGCCTGGCCAATATGATCATATTTTTGCAGACAAATTATAACACAACACGTGTGTGAGCATAGAAAGTGCTCTGGGAGGCCAGATGCGCAATGTTAATAATGATAATGTTTAAAATGATGCCTTCTGGATAGGGGTCTTGTAATATTGTGAGACCAGTCAACTAAATGGAACCATTAAATTCTCTGTCTTTCTTATTTCCTAAATTAATAAGGAAAAAATAAACAGCATGTAAGAGAAAAGGCATTTGAGAGATAGCATTTTTTTAAACCCAAGATTTTGACAATTACATAATTTCTGAGTGTTTTTGTACACAGAGACAAAAGATGAAATTCAGATATAATTTTTGACTCCCCCTGAACTTAACTACTTCTAGTCTACTGTTGACTGGGAGCCTTGCTGATAACATAAATAGTTTATTAACAGATATTTTTACATGTTATATGTATTATATACTATATTCACACGATAACGCAAGCTATAAAAAAGAAAATGTTATTAAGAAAATCAGAAGTTTCAAGACCAGACTGAGCAAGAGGGAGACCCCATCTCTACTAAAAATAGAAAAACTATGAGGGCCTCATGGTAGGAGCCTGTAGTTCCAGCTACTCAGGGAGCTGAAGCAGGAGGATCCACTTGAGCCCAAGAGTTTGAAGTTGCTATGAACTATGATGCCATGGCACTCTACCCAGGGTGACAGAGTGAGACCCTGTCTCAAATTTTTAAAAAAAGGAAAGAAAGAAAGTTGGAAGGAAGAGAAAACATATTTTACTATTAATTGAGTGGAAGTGGATTATCATGAAGGTCATCCTCCTCTTTGAGTTGAGTAGGCTGAGGAAGAAGAGGAAGAGGAAGGTTGCTCTTCTTGCTGTCTCAGGAGTGGCAGAGGAGGAAAAGCTGGAGAAGGTGGCAGTAGGGGGAGGAGAGAGAGGCACACTTAACGTAACTTTTATTGAAAAAAAATCCAGGCTGGGCAACTGTAGCTCAAGCAGCTAAGGTGCCAGCCACATACACCAGAGCTGGAAGGTTCAAATCCAGCCCGGGCCCACCAAACAATGACAACTACAACCAAAAAATGGCTGAGTGTTATGGCAGGCGCCTGTGGTCCCAGCTACTTGGGAGGCTGAGAGAGGAGAATTGCTTGAGCCCAGGAGTTGGAGGTTGCTGTTGCTGTGAGCTAGGATGCCACGACACTCTACCCAGGGTGATAGCTTAAGGTTCTGTCTAAAAAAAAAAAAAAAAGAAAGAAAGAAAGAAAGAAAGAAAAGAAAAGAAAAATCCATGTATAAGTGGACCTGTGCAGTTCAAATCCCTGTTTATCAAGAGTCAGCCTTATGTGGAGTAGGCCTCACTAAATGCTTGATGAAATGAACTCATAAGGTCTCTTCCAAATCTGATGTTTGTCCTGTTTGATGGTTGGCTGACTATTAAATAACTCTGTCCTGGGAACAACTACAGGAAGTCGAACCACTCCTGAACTCTCTTCCGAACAGATTACCCACGATGTGTCTTCCCCTTCCTCTACCGAGGAAAGTCCTATAACAGCTGTATCACAGAGGGCAGCTTGTTTGGAAGGCTGTGGTGCTCAGTCACCTCCAGCTTTGATGAGAAGCAGCAGTGGAAGTTCTGCGAAACAAATGGTGAGTCACTGGAGTGAGGGAGGACGTGGCGTGTGGTGAGAAGAGAGGACACAGCGATCCTCCTAAAGGGGTGGGGCTGGGCAGGATGGAGGACAGCACAAGGAGGGGAGGTGTTTCCAGAACCAAGCGTCTGCTCTTCTGCTCAGAATGTGCACTGTGGCAGCCAAAGATCCTCCAGTACCCACTGCCAGCAAAAAGAAGCAGATGTCCTCAGAGCTAAAACTATGAGCTATAGTCCCAATGCTCATTTTTGAGTATTTCTCTTTCTAGAGTTGACAATAGCCAGATTCACTCCTCACTGGACCCTACCTGCACTTCAGTGCAGCTTCGCATTGAATCTTAACTCTAATCCTAATTGAGTAGTGACCAACCTTCATTCAGTGCCCTCTCTGTGCTAGACTTTGATCCAGAAGCTTTGTGTATAATATCCTGTTGAGATCTTTTCCTCTTCACCTATTCAATAAATGGCCTCAGTAAAAAATCCTTCTCAAGGTCACAGTCCCAGGCAATGTCAAGTCCATATGGTTCCAAAACCTACTCTCTCTTATTAAGTATTATTGCCTGCAGAGAGATTAAAATGCATGCAAGGTACTTGTTTACGGGCACATTTATTCTTACATAAAAATCTTAATTATGTTCTTTAACACTCAAAAAATCCTAATTCTAACTAAATCTTAATTTTATTCTAGCTCTAGCATCCATCACTTGTGTCCTTAACTCTAAACCAACTTTATCCTTAAATCTCATTGTAATTTTGTCCTAATATTTAACCTAATTTTTTTTTTTTTTTTTGAGGCTAGAGTGCAGTGGCATCATCATAGCTCGCTGCAACCTCAAATTCCTAGGTTCAAGTGATCCTCTGCCTCAGCCTCCTGAGTAGCTGGTACTATAGGCTTCCATCACCACACCTGGCTGATTTTTTCATTTTTTTGTACAGAAGAGGTCTTGCTATTGCTCGGGCTGGTCTTGAACTCCTGGCTTTAAGCAATCTTCTCACCTCGGTCTCTCAAAGTGTTAGGATTACAGGTGTGGGCCACCTGACCTTAGCCTATGATAATTTTTTATCTTAATCCAAATCTTTTCTATCTTTACTCTTAACTTTAAATCCTATCATTAATACACCCATAACTTTAGCCATTTTTAACCCTAAACCAAATGGGAAGATTGAGAAAGATATTAGTTTTATGATAATATAACACTGTATATAGTTCTAAGTCCAAAGCTTACTATAATTTAAACACTAACCTTACTATCCAAACTTCCATTTATCCATAGTGCTATCCAAGTTCCTTAAACCCAATTCTGATGGGGTAACAGATTAGAATTTATATAAATCACCAGATACTCAAGAAAAGGTAGATTTTAGCTCTGGTTCCCCCATTATGTTGGGAAAGTTATTAAATTTCTTGGTCAATTTTATTATCTGCAAAATGAGGATGCTAAGTCTGACTTCATGGATTTTTGTAAAGATTGGAGTTCCCTTTCATACAGGATCTATTGTGGTTCCCAAGAAATGTGAGTTCCTCTCCCACTGTCCTCTGAGTCACTAATCAAAAATCAGGCCTGAGTTAGAATTCTGCGGTTGCCTTTACCAGCTGTTAGATAATAAAATAATAATGATCACAATAGAGTGAACTTTTAGCAAGCCTTTTCTATGTGTCAGGCAGTGTTCTAAGCACTTCACATAAAATAATTCATTTATCCTATAAAATAAGACTGATTGTTAGCCCCATATTATAGATGGGAAAACTGAAGTTCATAGAGGTTCATTTGTTAAGTGGCAAAGCTGTTATTTGATGCTAGGAAATCTAACCTTCAGAATTTTTTTTTTTTTGAGACAGAGTCTCACTTTATTGCCCTTGGTAGAGTGTATGGCATCACAGCTCACAGCAACCTCCAACTCCTGGGCTTACGTGACTCTTCTGCCTCAGCCTCCCAAGTAGCTGGAACCACAGGCACCTGCCACAACGCCCAGCTATTTTCTCGTTGCACTTTAGCTGGGGCTGGGCTCGAACCTACCACCCTTGGTATATGGGGCCAGTGCCATACTCACTGAGCCACAGGAGCCACCCTAACCTTCAGAATTTTTGCTCTTTATCATTTGTCACCATTGTCCCTAAAGTCTAACCCTTTAGTCAAAATATGGCACTCCCTAAAACACCACCAAAAACCTATTCATTGGGCAAGACCGAGTTGAATGCTTATTGAAATAAGGACAATTATGTGACAGTCCTAATAGCATTTTGAAGTGGGGAGAGCAAAGTCAGGATATAGATGAGGTCTTGGGTCTTCCAATGTGGGGATGTGGACTGGAGTGGGTACAGATAATGAATTAATGGTTTCAGGCTGGTGGTCATGGAAAGGTGAAGTTACAGAGGACGGGGTTTCAAAGAATCTTGAAGAATAAACAGTGTATCAAAGATACAGTCTACTGAATGTTTATTTAGTTTTACAAGATGTTTCTGCAGTAAAAAAATATATATGAAACTTTTATCTTTCTGGGCAAGAATTCCTTGATTAGTAGAGTCAAGTTGAAGACAACAGTGGAACAAGAAAGTCATACTGAGGTAGATAGTGACCTGTGTGAGTGTGGATGGTTTTGGTTTACCCTTACCCATAAGATGGAAATACAGTAGAACCTCTATAGTTGACTAGCTCCCTACATTGACCATCACCTTAAGAGGACTTAAGTTTCATAGACTAGGCGTGTACCACATGTACATACCAGTACATAGGCCTAGTGCTATATTTTGACCACGTCTGTATGTTGACCAGTTTGTTACAGTCCCCCAGGTGGTCAAGACAGCGGGTTTGATGTTATTTATTGCCTTTCCTAAGATAGAGTGTGGCATGTAGTTTGTGTGTGATAAACAAAAGTCTTTTTCATCTCCTCTTCCTGACCTGTAACCTTTTTACGATTGTTTTCAGAGTATGGAGGAAATTCTTTCAGCAAACCTTGCATCTTCCCCTCCACCTACAGAAATAATGTGATCTTTGAATGCCTTGAGGATGAAAGCAACAAGCTCTGGTGCCCAACTACAGAGAACATGGACAAGGATGGAAAGTGGAGTCTCTGCGCCGACACTAGTAATCTGGGGGAGGGAATGGGCATGGGTGGGATTGTTCAGTCATGTCCTTTCTGGACAGACACCTGCCAAAGCCCTACTGTGTGCCCTACACCATGCAGGACACCAGAGATCCAGTGATGAATAGTGTAAATAGGCTACTTCCCTCATGAACAAATTAGCTTAAACAATGTTACAAAAACAGGCTTTAAGAGAAAGAGAAAGGTGCCAGTATAAAAATTTTCAACACCCAATTCTCATGCAAATATAGAGTAAGTACATGCTGTCTCATCAAGAGTGATAGGGTTTTTAAAACCCTAAGAAGAACCAGGAGCAATGCTTCACTCCTGTAGTCTTAGCACTCTGGGAGACCAAGGCAGGAGGATTGCTTGAGCTTAACAGTTCCAGACCAGCCTGAGCAAGAGCAAGACCCCATCTGTACTAAAAATAGAAAAACTAGCTGAGTGTTGTGTCAGGTGCCTGAAGTCCCAGCTACTGGGGAGATTGAGGCAAGAGAATCGCTTCAGCCCAAGAGTTTGAGGTTGCTATGAGCTATGAGGCCACTACACTCTAGCCTGGGACAACAGAGTGAGACCCTGTCACTAAATAAATAAGAATAGTTTTTACATGTTTATATGATTGGGGAAATAAATGGAAAGAAGAACATTTTGTGACAGGTTGAAAATAATATGAAATTAAAATTTCAACATCCACATATAAAGTTCTATTGGAACACAGCCATGTCCATCCATTTGTGGAATGACTGTGACTGCTACCCAACTGCAACAGCAGCATTTAGTAGTTACCATGGAGACACAGAGGCCATGTGACACACAAAGCCAAAGATATTTACAGAAAGAATTTGTTGACTCTGAGCTAGAGCATCAGATGATCTTTATAAGATGGTTAGACAATGTTCTAAGATGACATTTAAAGGTCATGTGACAACTTTTGCCCTTATTTCAAGCGTGGTACTTTTTGTTCACAAAAATAACAAACCTAGATTTGGTGGGCTGATCAGGGAAGAAACTCTGGGGAAAGAAAAATGTGATACGGACAGTGTTTCTTCCTGGTTCTACTCTTGGGCAACCATGAACATGTCCTGTTTGGTGTCATTTTGTCCAGGGATGAGGCTCTCTTTCACACCTTCATTTCCTTATATTTGACATGAGTCTCCAGTTACTGTACCTGGGGATATTCAATGAAAGGCTCCCCACTGGCCATTTGTCAGCTAGAATTGAGAGTGATTCACACAGGGAGATCCAGTTGCTTCTCATCACTCAAGGTAGTAAGGTGCTATAATGTCACTCCAAACACCAAATTAGTGACTCATGAACCACTATTCCTGGGAAAAAACACAGGCTTAGGTCTCTACTAGCCTCTGGTCATGACATTTTTGCTCAGCAATCAATACATAACTTTGATGTATGTTTCTGTTGGAAGACATTTTTACCTTTTTTGAGACAGAGTTTGACTCTGTCATCCTCGATACAGTTCTGTGGCATCATAGTTCACAGCAATCTCAAACTCTTGGGTTTAGGCAATCCTCTTGTCTCAGCCTTCTGATTAGCTGGGACTATAGGCCCTCCCAATTAGTTGGCACTACAGGCACCCACCATGACACCCAGCTAGTTTTTCTATGTTTAGTAGAGACGGGGTCTCATTTTTTCTCAGGCTGGTCTTGAACTCCTGAGCTCAAGCAATCCACCTGCCTTGGCCTTCCAGAGTTCTAAGATTACAGGCATGAGCTACCATACCTGGCCTAAAGACACCTTATTTAATACACATGCTGTTGATTCATTCACAGTCAACAGTGCTACAACTCACACTTGAACAAAGCTTCTCTAACATGCAGATTTTCTCCATAAGACACATCACAGCCTTCTCCCGCTTAGGAACAACAGACAGCACTTCAATACCATGCTTGAGTGCTATTTTAAATGATAAAAATTACCAGCAAAAAGCATGAAAATTTGAAAAACACTGTACTAGACTAGACTGACAAAGGGCACTTGCTCATAGCACAAGAGCCAGGAGGAGCAGGTAGAGCCTCCTTTTCCCTCAGCTGAGGTCATGAACACTAATGACTCAAATTTTTCACCCTCTGTTTGTCTTCAGAAATAACCACAGAAGCACCATGAGTATTGATTTGGGGGTTACAAATAAATTTTATTATGGAATCCACGGAAAATGAAATTCCATTGAAATTCATCCTCTGAGATAAACTCTTCCCACTCCCTGGTTCCCCTGGTGACAGAATGTCCTTTCTCTCTCTGTCCCCAGGACCCCCATGGCTCCACTCTGCCTCTTCTCCACTCCACTCCTCCACTCTATCCCTCACCCTTTCCCAAGTCCTAAACTCCTGACTTCTAAGGGAGGAGAATCACTCAGGCAATGTTCTTCTGACATTTAGTATTAGGTTAGAATTCAGGTCTCCAATGGGAGCCTCTGAGCATGGCCCCCAAACAGCACAACCAACTCAGAGATTGGGTAGTTTGAATCTGGGGTAGGCCCTGAAGCCCAAGTCCCCACTACAGTGTGAATAACCTCTGTTTCACCCCCTTCTTCTCCATAGGAACGTCTGCATTGGTTCCTGGCTTTCCCTGCCACTTCCCATTCAACTATAAAAACAAGAATTATTATAACTGCACTAACAAAGGATCAAAGGAGAACCTCATGTGGTGTGCGACTTCCTACAACTATGACCAGGACCACACCTGGGTGTACTGCTGATGCTCAGGTGAGAGCTGGGATCAAAATTGGGTTCATTCATCTTTGATGAGAAGCTGAGATCTGTTCCTCCTAGTGTGCAAGGTGGGCTCCACTTTCCAAAGATATACTGGAATTGGTGAGGGGAGTAAGGGAAACTGGATCACCTTCTCAAGTTAGAAGGCTGGAAGAAGTCAGAATTTCCCTGGCAGAGAAAAGATATGCAAACTTTTTCTGACTCAGAAAGGTGTCATTTTGGCCATACACAATGCCTCATGCCTGTAATCCCAGTACTCTGGAAGGTTGAGGTGGGTAGATCACCTGAGCTCACAAGTTCAAGACCAGCTTGAACAAGAGTGAGACCCCATCTCCACTAAAAATAGAAAAGTTAGTCAGACATCATAGTAGGCACCTATAGTCCCAGCTACTCAGGAGGCTGAGGCCTAAGGATCACTTGTGCCCACAAGTTTTAGGTTGCTGTGAGTTGTGACACCATGGCACTCTACCCAGGGTGACAGAATGAGACTCTTTCTCAAAAAGAAAGAAAGGAAGAAAGAGGGAAGGAAAAGAAAGGGAAAAAGGAAGGAAGGAAGGAAGGAAGGAAGGAATAAAGGAAAAAGAAAATCATCTTCTCAGAACAGAGGAGAGGCAAAGGAGGTGGGTTTGGGACTCTGGATATCATCTTAACTGGGTGGACATTAAAAAACACTCACAGTGGTCTCCTGTCTGTGGCTAGGACTGAGAACATCTTCCATTTTTATCCATCACAGCAGAACCATCCCCCTGCAGGTTCTTCTCCCACCAGAACTATCACCACAGACATGAAGTCAAGGGGCTCTTTGTTCATTGACCTACCTTCCCCCATGAGCCAGGGGGGGCAGAGGGTGTGTGACTGCTCTTGGCTTAGCTGCTCCCACTAGCTGCTAAATCTGAAAAAATCAGAACAAAGTCACTTTCTTATTCACATCCTATTCTGAGCCAATACATACCATTACTTGAACTCTGGTCTTTCTATTTTCAGGGAGAGGAGAAACATCTTCCGAACACGACTGCCATATTGAGGCCGGAACATGCTTCATCTTTTTTGTCACATCTTTCAAGCTTAAACAATCACCTTTAGAAATCCTGTCTCCCATCTCCTTTAATTACCTGGTCCTTTGTGAAGAACAGAAGGAAAACGTGACATAAGCACCAATAAAGGAAACCTAAATTAACCCTGGGAGCTTCCTAGAATAAGAGGGGTGGTGAAAGTGCAAGGCAGGAAAAGTTGGAGGCTGGGTTGTTGAGTTTAATGGTGGGAAGATCAGACTTTCAGCTCAGGGACATTTAGGAATAATTGCAGCCTGCCATCTCTTTCTGGGAAATCACAGATTTAGATAGGATATTTGTAGGTACTTATTAGATTATTAATAAATAAGTTAGAAAGTAAACAGAGGGTGGAAAATTCACTGCCAAGAGTGCCACAACCATTCCTTCCCAGTGAGCATGGCAGACATCAATAATTGATTACAGAATTTATTTCCCTCTGGGCCCAGAGGCAGACTTCTGTTGTTGTTTTCTTACCCTCCAACTTTCTCAACTTTCTTTTTCTTTCTTTCTTTCTTTCTTTCTTTCTTTCTTTCTTTCTTTCTTTCTTTCTTTCTTTCTTTCTTTCTTTCTTTTTTTATGACAGAGTCTCACTTTGTCACTCTAGGTAGAGTGCCGTGGCATCATAGCTCATAGCAACCTCTATCTCTTGGGCTCAAGTGATCCTCTTGCCTCTGCCTCCCTAGTAGCTGGGATTACAGGTGCCCACTGCAATGCTCAGCTATTTTTTTGGAGACAGGGTGTTGCTCTGGCTCAGGCTGGTCTTGAACTCCTGAGCTCAGGCAATCTATCTGCTTCAGCCTCCTACAATGCCCTCCTTTCTTTTTCTGCCTTCTCTGACCCCTTCCTCTTCTTCTAAATAAAACACTCAGGCAACTACCACCATTTCTCTCACTACATTCAGACATCAGGGATGGATTTAGCTGTTCAGCCTCCCCTTTACCAAGCTGATTGCCAAATTAAAATGATGTTGCATGGACAGCTGAGAAGATTAATGCTTCAGCTCAAGAACAACCAAAAGATAAATCTTCACTCATCAACATATGGCAACAACATAGCAAGCATTGTTCTCCTGTCCCCAGACCCCTTACTTCCTCCCCCTATTCAAAGCCTTCCCTCACCTCATTTCCTGCCTCTGCCCCCTCACTTGTTACATTCAATCCCCTGCTCTGGTTCATGGACACACCGAGCTGCCCCTGCCTCTGTGCATTGTCATGTTGGAATTCTCTTCCTCCTGGTCTTCCTACAGCTCTCCTCCTCACACCCCCATGATGCATGTGGAGATAGCTCAAGTGATCCTCCTGCCTCAGCCTCCAAAGTAGCAGGGACTCCAGGTGCCCACTACAACACTTAGCTAATGTTTCTAGTTTTTCTAGAGATGGAGTCCTAAACTCAAGGCATCCTCCCACCTTGGCCTCCCAGAGTGGTAGGATTACAGGCATGAGCCACTGTGCCTAGCCCTTGATCTGAGCTTCTCTTACATGATTTATTTTTTTTCTTTTACCCCACACATGGGAATGTAACCTCCAAGAAAGCAAAGACCTATTGCTGAGCTCTTTCTAGGACCTAGAATAATTCTGGGCTCACGGCATAAAGCTGTGCTGTGAGATACAGAATTGATAAATTGAACTTAAGTGATTGATTACATTAACAATTTATTTACAATACAATTTTACTCACTTGATGAAATAAAATAAAATCCAGTCCCTCAGTCTCACTCACCACATCTAATACTCAATAGCCACATGTGGCTGGTGGCTCCCATTAGCAGACAGCACAGGTCTAGAATATTCCCATCACTGCAGAAGGTCCTGGTGAGTTGCATGGCCCTGGTATATAGGTCCTTGAGGTCAAGAACCTTGTTGCTGCTCTATTTCCATCATCTGGAACAATGCCGGGCCCAGAGCAGGGACTCAGCAGATGTTTCCTGAGCAGGTGAGTAAATGAGTGGGTGGGTAGATGGAATGGTAGGAATGAGAAAGGAAGCAGAAGCTGTCTTTTAAAGGGTGAGCTGCATCATGTCACTCCTCTACTCAAAACCCTCTGATGTCCTTTCAGTGGACTCTAAGAACATAGTTGCATGGTTTAACCCCCATCCACTCTGGACCCTTTGCCGCCAATCCCTCTCCGGCCACCATAGTTTCCTTGCTATTCCTCTAACACGAGAGGTATGTTCATGTCCCAGGACCTTTGCATTCACCCTACGCTGTGTCTCAAACACTCTTTCTCCAGATTGTGCTCATTGAGCTTCCTAATGTCCCTACACAGGATGGCAGCCCCTCCACACATGGGACTCCCTAAACCCTGTCTCACCTTCATTTTCTCTGTAACTCTCATCACCTCTTAGCATACTCATTTTGTTCATTCTGTTCCATGTCTTTCTCCTCCCGTTAGACTGTGAACTCCTGGGGTATGGGGCTTTTGTCTATTTTATGTGTCACTGTAGCCCCATACTTGGAAGAGCACCTTGCACACAGCAAGCACTTAAAACGTTGCTGTCAAAGATATAGAGCCGCAGCACACCGGTGTGCCATGAAAGGATCTTCGGTGGGCTGCGAAAACTTTTAAAGATCATTAATTCAATTATTTTTGAAAGAACTTCAAAGCACAGTAAGTATATTCTTTCTTTTTTCTTTTCTTTCTTTCTTTTTTTTTTTTTTTTTTTTTTTTTTTGATTAATGTCATTTAAGTGTACCACGGAAGTACGGAAGTTTAACTATAGGTCTAAGTGTGCCATGAGATCTTTTTTTTTTTAACAAAAGGTTGAAAAACACTGAAATAGAGGATAGAAGGAAGGAATAAAAGAAGGGGAGGAAGAGGGAAGATATAAAGAGTGGAAGGGTAAAAAGAAAATGGTCTCAGGACAGTGAAGAGCAGACAAAGGGATCTGTCAAAGACAGGAAGTCAGGAAATTACATTATTCTGGTTCCACTGTTTCTTCATTTTTATTTCACACTTGATCTTAGCCAAAAGACCAAGAAGTGATCTTTATTTTTATTTTATAAAACAACACCACTGATCCAAGCAACCCATTTTATACCTCCTCTTTATGGATTTCAAAGCAAGAAAAAAACTTGAAAGAAGGCGTGAAATTACTTTTTTATTTTTATCTTTGCATTGCTGAAGCGTCCTGCTTTCAGTAAAGGTGAAGGGGAGTCTGTCTTTTCTGTGTCACAGCAGAGGCAGAGGTTAGGAGGTGAGGGAGGAAACAAGACTTCTCAGCTAACAGGCCCTCTCTGGGCATCCCAGGGGGACTTTTCTCAGCAACCTGGCTGAGCTGGGGATTTGGGGGATCCTGTCATCTCTCTTTGCATGATGACATTTTGCAGGGGATTAATTCCTCGGAAATCAGCTTGCCCTCAACCTCGATGATCCAGATTTGTGATTTAATTCAGTCCCCGGAGTCTCTGACATGGGAGAGGGATGTGAGAGGCCAGAGAAAGTGAAAAAACAGGCTGTGCTTGCAAGAAGTCAGCGAAAGGAGTGGGAAGTTCACTTGCTCATTTGGAATGCCTCTCAAAAGAACCATCTCCATCTCCCTTTTGCCAAGAGAAGGAAACTAATGGGAGATGAAGCAGAAAGGGAAAGGGTGAACCATGAGCTGCACTTTATGACAACCTGACAGGAGAAAAGACTATTTTAACCCAAGGGGAAGCCGGGGAAGACACAGGGGGACACAGGGACCTAGAACTATGTGGATCCCGGCAAAGCCACTACCTTCAGGGTAAACCTCAACCCACATTATGGACTGTCACCTCCCCCTTCCTCTCTCCCTCCTTCCAGGGGCTATGGGGACTTGGTCCTTCTCGAGGGCTTGATCCACATGGAGGAGGTGGACAGTGGTGTCTGTTCTTTCTGGGACCTCCTCAACGGGACATCATCTTCACAAACTCTGCAAAGAAAAACTCACTGTGAGGCACCTCTTTGCCAAAGCTCCAGATTTTTTTTTTTACTTTGAGTCCTTCCCATGTACCAGACACCTCTTGTGTTAACCTCCCTATGTCTTTATTTCTTCCTCTATAAAATGAGAATCATAAGATAGTTATCCCCTTCTATTGTTGCTAAAGTGGTTAAATAACACAGTGCTCATACAGCAGATTAAGTAGTCAATAAATAGTAATTGTTAGCATCCTTTTTTTTTTTTTTTTTTGAGACAGAGTCTCCCTCTGTGCTCTGGGTAGAGTACCGTGGAATCATAGCTCACAGCAACCTCAAACTCTCAGGCACAAGCTATCCTCCTGCCTCAGCCTCTCCTGTAGCTGCGACTATGGGCCCTTACCACAATACCCAGCTAGTTTTTCTATATTTTTAGTAGAGATGGGATCTCACTCTTGCTCAGGCTGGTCTTATGCTTATGAGCTCAGGCAATCCACCCACCTCAGCCTCCCAGAGTGCTGAGATTATAGGTGTGACCCACTATACCTGGCCAGTAATTGTTAGTGTCTTATTTCATCTTTCCAATCATCCCGAGGGATAATTGCCATCAAACAGATAAGGAAACTGAGGCCATCCAGGGTGACCAATGTGCCTGAGGTCATATGGATGGTGAGTGGTTATCTTGAAAGGAACATAGGTTGCACCTGACCTCGATAAGACTTGGGGGCAGAGGAACTTGCTGCCCCACCCATGTCTTGGAGAGAGGTGCATATCGTCCTTCCCTTGCCTGCAGTTGGCCTGAGACTCTGTCTCCAAGTCACACCCCAACCTCATCCAGATTTTATTTGATGTCCTCTGTGCACCTGAGGCTGGTTGGATCCAGCAGGTGTCTGTCCAACACACATCTACTAAGTTTCCATATTGGGACACGGAGCAGATAAGGTTTAGGGAAGACACCTCCTCTGCCCTCCAGAATAGAGGTAAATACAGCCCAATATAGCAAGGCCTACCATGATGAAAACTCCCATGAACAGACCCAGAAAAATTTCTGCAAGATTTCACCTCTGCGAGTAATACATAGTATACCTGGCTAAAGAGGAAGGGATACTTTCTAGCAAAGGTGGCCTTGGCATGAGTTCCTGAGGGATGGATAAGACCAAAAGGTGTGGTAAGTGGACAGAACATCAGGTGAAAAGGAACAGAAGCTGGAGAACAAGAGCAGAGCAAGTTTGCACTGGAGCATGAAAAGTCAGAGAATAGTTATGGAAGATGCAGGCTGGGAGGGTGAGCTGGGCCAGGTGTTGGACCATATCCAGGTGTGGATATCAGACTCTAGGTAGAAGATAGACGCTGGGATCTTTGAGCCAGAGGCTGTCACAATTAGAACTTGATGTGCCTTACTTATGGCTCCCACAAAATGACCCCCACCTCCCATCTGCGCAGAACTTCAATCTCTTTCTTTTATTGAATTATTCAATATGCATGTGTTGAACTCTGTGCTAGGAACTGGGGGTATGGTGATGAAAGATTTAGTCCTCAGCCTCAGAAGGAAATAGGCAATACACTATACGCTATGGAGAGGTCACCAGTCAGTATGACTGCAGAGGATACCACAGGGTGCTGTCAGGGGAAACAGGAGATAGACACTGAGCCCACTACGAAAGGAAGGAGCCCCTTCCAGGAACATAACCAGGAGTTAGCCCAAGGGGAAAGCAGGAAGGGTGCTCCAGACAGTGTGATGGCATGAGCAGGGACAGGGAAGGATAATCCCAAAATGGTGGCACTTGGTGCATAATTTCTCTTAGTTTTCTCCAAAACTTTGGGAGAAAGGTATCAGCATCAACCCTATTTATTTATTTATTTGGGAGGTCTTACTCCGTCACCCTGGGTAGAGTGCCATGACATCATTGTAGCTCACAGCAACTTGAAACTACTGGTTTCAAGCAATCCCCTTGCCTCCACCTCCTGAGTAGCTGGGACTATAGGTGCCCACCACCCAGCCTGGATAGTTGTTCTATTTTTCAATAGAGATGGGGTTTTCCTCTTGCTCAGGCTGGTCTTGAACTCCTCAGGTCAAGGGATCCTCCCACCTCGGCCTCCCAGAATGTTAGGATTATAGGCATGAGCCACCATGCCCGGCCATCAACCCCATTTTGAAGATGTGAAAACTGACACTCAAGAGAGAAAGTGAGCAGGATGAGGCTGCATGCTGGGTGAGAAATGGTCCTGAATTTGAAGCCCATGAACCTGACCTCAGACTCCCAGCCACTAGCTAGTCCACTGTCCTTAAGGGACATGTTGCTCCTGTGAACTAGAACAGAATAGGTAAGCTGGAAGGGAGTTCTGAGCTCAGATTAGAAAGGAGCCTTGGGCAGAGCATTCCTCAGAGCCACCAGGTGTGAGACACTCTGAGCTCTTTGAACCAGCCTGATCAGAAAGGGATGATGGAACAAATGCTTCTAATACCACCAGCCACCCCCATCCCAGCTCAAACTCAGAAGAGAGTGACAAGTGGCCAACTGGGAAAATCCCACCAGGGAGTTGGAAGTGGATTCCTGCAGCGACTACCTCCCTACAACGTCACCTTCAAAATCAACGGTGCCATCTCCATTAACATCAGCCTCTCGGACAACCTCAGAGATCTCCCTTGGGGTGAGCTGCTCTCCCAGGAGCCTCTGCATGGCCTGCTGCAACTCTGCCAGAGTGATCTCCCCGTCCCCGTTAGTGTCGAACTGAATGGGAGCAAAGGGGGATTACATCAGCAACCACAATGACAAGAACAAGAATGATAGCTGAAGTTCACTGATCACTTACTGTGAGTCGAGCACTAACCTAAAGATCTCTGGGCACATTGTCTACTGGCATATCAGCTCCAAAAGATGGTTTTGAAAAAAATTTGCATATATTTTTATTATTTAAAACTCAGCTTTGTGGAGGTTCAATTGATATACAAAAAGCTGCACATAATTAACGTAGACAATTTGATGAATTTGGACATAGGCACACACCTGTGAAACTATCACCACAATCAAGGTAATAAGCATGTCCATCACTCCCAATGTGCTCCTTTGTTATTTCATGTTGTGTGTGTGTGTGTGTGTGTGTGTGTGTGTATTAAAAACATGTAATATGAGATCTAATCTCTTCTTTTCTTCTTTTTTTTTTTTTTTGAGATAGTCTCACTCTGTCATGCTGGGTAGAGTGCCGTGGTGTCATATCTCACAGCAACCTCAAACTCCTAGGTTCAAGCATCCTCCTACCTCAGCTTCCCAAGTAGCTGGGATTATAGGTGACCACCACAACACCTGGCTATTTTTTCTATTTTTAGTAGAGATGGGGGTCTTGCTCTTGCTCAGGCTGGTCTTGAACTCCAGAACTCAAGCGATCCACCCACTTCGCCTTCCCCGAGTGCCAGGATTACAGGCATGAGCCATGGCAACCAGTCGAGATCTGACCTCTTAACAACATTTTGTCGAATATAATCTAATTGTTTTTAAATTAGATATTAACATGCTATGAAATTGCTCTTATTTTAAAAGAATTTATTAACATTTTTTAATTGATGAAACATAATTGTATATATTTGGGGGTACAATGTGATGTTTTGACATGTAGGCAATGTGGGATGATTAAATCAAGTTAGTTAATATATCCAGCTTCATTTACTTATCATTTTCTGTGGCGGTATGTTTGAAATTTGCTCCCTATTTTGAAATATACTTTACTCTTGACTACAGTTGCCATCCTAGGAAATATATCTTGAAACTTACTCCAACCAAGATTTTGTGCTCTTTGACCTACAACTAACTCCCTGCTTTCCCTCTGGCTGCTGGTAACCACCATTCTATTCTTTACTTCTAGGAGTTAGTCTTTTATTGAGATTCTTCATACAAGTGAGCCCGTTCTACTCTTTACTTCTAGGCATTAGACTTTTAGCTGCATACAAGTGAGATCCGAGGTATTTGTCTTCCTGTGCCAGGTTTATTTCACTTAGCATGACATCCACCAAGTTCATCCACATTGTTGCACATGACAGAACTTCCTTCTTTTAAGAAGCTGAGTAGCTTGTATTTATATACCACATTTTCTTCATTCATTTATCTGTTGATGGGCACTCAGGTTGTTTCCTTATTATGACTGTTGTGAACAATGCTGCACTGAACAGGGACTATATCCCCAGAAATGGTATATGCTGGGTCACTCCATAGTTCTATTCTTAGTTTTTTTGTTTTGGGGATGGAGGGTTGAGACTTAGTCTCACTCTGTCACCTTGGGTAGGGTGCTGTGGTGTCATAACTCATAGACTCTTGGGCTCAAGCAAATCCTCCTGCCTCAGTCTCCAAGTAGTTGGGACTACAGGCAAGTGCCCATCACCATACCTGGCTAGTTTTTCTATTTTTTAGTAGAGATGAGGTTTTGCTCTTGCTCAGGCTGGTCTTGAACTCCTGAGCTTAAGCAATCTATCCCCCTAGGATTACAGGCATAAGTCACAATGCCCAGCTATTTTTAGTTTTTTGAGGAATCTCCATACTATTTTCCATAATGACTGTTCTAATTTACATCCCCACCAACAGGGCTCCCTTTCCTCCAGGTGGCTCAGCAGCCCTTTTGTCTTTTTGGTTACAGCCATCCTGACAGGTGTGAGGAGACATCTCACTGTGGTTTTCATTTGCATTTCCCAAATGATTAGTTATGCTGAGAATTTTTTCAGAAGCCCATTTGCTGTGTCTACATCTTCTTTTGAGAAATGTACGTTTAAGTCCGATTTTTAAAACTGGTTGTTTGTCTTCATGCAGCATTGTTATTTATAACAATGCCACACAGCGTATTTCTAGAGCCTGTTCATCTTACAAAACTGAAACTACATGCCCATGGGACAGCATCTCCTCATTTCCCCCTCCCCCCGCAGCCACTCTTCTGCTCTTTGCTTCTGTAAATTTGATTATTTTTGATACTTCATATAAATAGAATCATGCAATAGATCTCAATACCTTCTGTGTGGTAAATACACACACTAGAATATTAGCCTTACAGAAGGAAATCATGCCATGTGTGATGACATGGATGGGCCTGGAGGGACATTACACTGAGTGAAATTAACCAGACACAGAAGACAAGAATTTTTAAGTGTCTTGTTCACTGCTCCATGTTCAGTCCCAAGAACAGTGCTTTCCACATGGGCACTATGGACAAATATTTGTTGGGTCATATTGATATATTTGTCAAATTAATGAATTACCCAAACCTTTGCCCTGCACACCCTTAATTAATCTACCAGAAAATCTAGTACATTCAATTTCCAAAACATATTAGAAGCCAACTATCCTCCTCTTAATCTGCTAACCCGCTCAAATCCTCTCTTGCCTGGATTATGATGACAGCCTCCTAATTGATCTTCTCACCCCCATGGTGGTCCTGTTGTGGTCTGTTCTCTACACATCAGGGCTTTATTTAAAACATAATTCAGATCTTGTCACTCCCCTGCTTAAAATCCCCTGGTGGCTTCCTGTCCCACTTGGAATGGAAACCTGACCCAGTTGTATAAAGAACAAGCTCCTACAGGGTTGGAGCCTGCCTTGGGCAGTGTGAAGACCTTGTCTGTTTCACGTTAGTGTTTCTGCCCCCCGCCCCGGTATTCCTCAAACAGGCCTTCCTGCCCTATAGCATTTGTAAGCTTGCAATTCCCTAGCCAGGAGGAATACCATTCCCCTAGAGCAAAGCTGTCTAAAAGAAAGACAGTGGGAGCCTCAGGGGTCATTTAAAATGTTCTAGTAGTCATATTAAGGAAAAAACAGTTTAAAAGGAACAAGTGAAATTACTTTTTAATCATCTATTTGATTTAGCCCAATAAACCCAAACTATTATCATTTCACCCTGTAATCAAGCTAAAAATTGTTAGTGAGCTTTGTTACATTCTTTGAGTGCACACCGAATTTCATAAGACAAGATCATAACATACTAACTTCTTAGTGTGTGCTTAGCATGCTTAGTTAACATGTGTAGCATAAAGGTTTACTTAAGTACCCAAGTATACTTATGCTAATTATCCTAAATTTACTAAGTCTCAATCCAGTATGTACTTTACACTTACTAACTTCTCAGGTCACACACTCACTTTTTTTCTTATCAGAAATAATTGATCTGGCCAGGCATGGTGGCTCACACCTGTAATCCTAGCATTCTGAGAGGCCGAGGTGAATGGATTGCCTGAGCTCAGGAGCTGGAGACCAGCCTGAGCAA
The DNA here is from genome assembly GCA_963574655.1 of Perodicticus potto. Lineage (NCBI taxonomy): Eukaryota > Metazoa > Chordata > Mammalia > Primates > Lorisidae > Perodicticus > Perodicticus potto. Next base: position 6,507 of record CAUYRH010146091.1, on the reverse strand, counting down.
GAGTGAGACGCTGTCACTAAAAAAATAAAAACCAGCCAGCCATTGTGGTAGGTACCCTTAGTCCAAGCTACTCAGGAGGCTGAGGCAAGAGGATCCCTTGAGCCCAGGAGTTTGAGGTTGCTGTGAGCAATGACATCATAGCGCTCTACTGGGGGTGACAAAATAAGACTCTGTCTCTAAAGAATAAAAAAGAAATACTTGATTTTTACCTACAGTTTATAGTTGAAAAAGTGAATTCACCCATGCATGTTACTCCAGCTGAAAGCGGTCCAATAATTGGATCAGGTGTTTGTTCTTAAGTTTAAATGCATTGTGTTAAATGCTTGGGCTTATATTAAACTGGATACAAATGGAAATAAGATAAATAATTTAATTGAAATCTATTGACGTTAAATCAATAAAAAGTTCAGTTTCCATTTTAAGGGCCCAATCGCCATATGTGGTCAACGGCTACTATTTTTTGGACAGAACATTTGTGTGGCCACGGGAAGTTCTATTGTCTGGGGAAGCTGTGTAGATCTTTAAATGAAGTTGGGAGAGAAGGTCACACAGCTAGCAGGTGGAGCTCCTGGGATTTTGTTATTTTTATTTTTTAGATTAATATAAGAGTACAGACAATTAGATTACATTGTTTGTGTGGATCGTGGATGAGATACGTCATCTTCATAAGCCTTAGTTTCTTCACCTGTATAATTGAGATAAATGACTCCTTACTCCTAATGTTTTTTGGTAAGATATGTCTCTACGTATGTCTCTTGATTCATTGCAAGTGTTTGGAACGTGTTATTTTTCTTCCCTAGCAATCTCAACATGGGTAGAACAAAAGTGGTTTTGATGGGTTCTGTCCACAGTAATGACTAATTGAAGACCTCTGGGATGTCCTTCAATTACCACTCTCAACTCACCTCCTTGAAGGCATCGCGCATCTCCTGGACACCAATCATCCCTGCAGTTTCTGCAAGCAATTTTGGCGTCATCAGCTCCACAAAGTCCTCAAAGTCCACACGGCCACCCACTGAGAACAGAGTGTGAGGATTAGTGAGACTCCATTCGAACTGGCCTTCCATCCTTCAAGTTAGTTCAAGAAATAGATCAGCATCCATCTCCCTGTCTGTTAAGAGCCTTCTTTGACTTCCTCCTTCCACTCAGCCAGCTCAAGCCCTCACATTCCTGAACTTGAATGAACGGGGTATGGCAAGGTGGAAATAACTATCTGTGTGACCTTCAGCAAATCTGTTAATGGGTTAAGATCTATGTTCCCTCATCTGTGGACCTGTAGAAGAAGGTGTACGAATCAAAGAGCACCCAACTCTCTTCCAGATGTTAATATCATCATGGCCTTGAATTCAGCCTTATTTACTCAGTTGCATGCCCAGGAGCAAACACAATAGCAATTTAATTCCAGCCTTGATCTCAAAAATCAGCTCTGGCCTCCACCTAAAAATCCATCTCTTTTACAGCACTATTCACTAACATCAGCTCCAATTCCAAGTTGGTTTCCAACATCCAGTCCAGCTCCAATCTTGGGCTCCACTGAAGAAACTTAGTGCTGCTAATATAATAATCTGCATTTGGCAAGAATGCACAGGCTACACTTTTACCTGCATTAGCATCTTTGCTCCTTCCTTTCCACAATCCTATGAGATAAGGAGTAATAGCATCTTTACTCAACAATTGAGGAAACTAAAACTCAAGAGGAAGGGATAACTCCACTTTTCAAAATGACCACGATTACTAAATAATACTACGGAGGCTTGAACACAGACCTATCTCAGAAAACTTTTAAGCACTTCAAATGCTGGCTCCCTGAGTATAGTCTGAACCCTTTTCTTCCAGACTGATGGTTGGTCGTAGCCTCCTCTCTATCCCCAGCTCCACTCTCAATTTGTATATGTTCCCTAATTTCACCCTGTACCCTCCCCAGACACAGCCATTCCTTCCATCCCCTGGCCTCACAGTTCATGCGGATTTGCTGGCTCAGTTCAGTCAGTTCCATCTCTGTGGGCATGTAACCCATCGTCCTCATGAGATTCCCCAAATCCTTACAAGAGATGAACCCATCTCGGTCCTTGTCAAATTCAAGAAATGCTTCCCGGAGCTCTGAAAATTAAGAGAGAAGAACTTTGGGAGAACTTGAAACAGTCCATAAGGAAGAGTGGCATCCCCTGAAACTGCCAGTCAAGCTCCCACTAGAGACTTCTCAAAGGAAAATACATCTTAAGAGAGCAGAGTGCTAAATCCTAACCACTAGACCACCAGGGAGCGCCCATCTTAAGAAAACATTTTTTAAAAGGAGTGATGTGTGAAATGTGTTAAGGAGTGGCATGATGCCTGAGACCACTAAACAAAGAGTACTAAAGTCCTTCAGATTCGTGGAAGAAGTTATACAGAACCTCAAAACTACCAAGAGAAAAAAAACAAAAATTTCAAAAATTTTTTCTTTTTTGTCAGATAGGACTAGAGTGCAATAGTGTCATCACAGCTCACTGCAACCTCAAACTCTCAAACTCCTGGGCTGGTGTGATCCTCCTGGCTCAGCCTCCCGAGTAGCAGGACTACATTTTCAATTCATTCTAAAACTCATGCTTCACTCCTGAGTCTCCGAGACACTTGAGGATGAGGATGCCTTCTTAATGCTTTGGGAGGTACTTCAACTGCCACGAGAAAGAGTTCCACAAAATTACAGTTAAGTAGGAAGAAAGAGGGATATAAAACTTTTATGTTAATGAATTTGTATGGAAATATGCAAAGGGGGCTAAGGGTAGATTAAGTGAGTGGGTGGCACTGTGGGGCATTTACAGGAGAGAGTGTTACCTTCAATCTCATCTTGTCCCAGTGGTCTTTCCTGGAAAGGAATGCAGGGAAGGGGGAATTTGGAGAGAGGTTCAGGAATCCAACACCCACTTCTCTAAATGTCCCCTCCCCCTCAGCCTCCTCCCTCTTGTTTTTCTTCCCTTTCTTCCTCTCCTCTGACCCTCTCCTCTTCCTTTTCCTCTCTCCTGACTCCCAAGCCATTGCTCTCACCTCCCCACCTCTTCCCACCCTCTCAGTTCCCTTCTCCTATCCTTGACTCTTGACTCCCTCCTTCCACATTTCCCAGACAAGCATCAATCACATTGTGCCCAAACACCGTGACTGCAATCACCTCCTTTTCTACCAGGTAAAGAAAGCGAGACTCATAATCAGAGTTCAGAGTGTCGCCCCTGGGCCGGGCAGTTTCCATAACCATTTTGTTTGAATCTTAGGCACTGCTCTGTGAGGTTGATCCAACTATCATTCCCATCTTACACATGAGGACACCAATGATGAACAGAGGTTAAGAAACCTGCCCAATGTCACACAGCTCATAAGTGGCAGATCCCTTCTCAAGAAAGGGAGAAATTAAACTATTCCCTTAAGATCATGTGGCAAGTTGGGCCCAGAGCTGGGATTTGAATTCAGGGCTCCTGACTCCCATGTCAGAATTATTCCCCCAACACGCTGTTGCCTCTTTTTCCACCTGCCTCCATCCTTCTCCCAAGAGTTAGAACCCCTTTGCATGGGACCAGTGTTTAATGGCATTCAGGCAGGGTGATCAGTGCCAGCGTGAACAATTCCTAACACCTCCTCGGACAATTTCCAATCATTGTTGCTCCACTGACTCCTACTCCTGGACACACCTGAAGGGTTGGGCTTGGATTCATGGCCTGTCACCAGAAAATTCCACTGGCCGCTGGCCTCTTTTACCCCCTCATCGCCCTCTGTCCTTCCTGAAATCCCCCCCTTTTCTCTGCTTTTTCTTTTTCTCCTTCCTCTTTCTTTCATACTTGCCTCCCTTCCTTCTTTTCCTTTTCTTTTTCCCCCTTTTCCCACTTCACTTCTGCATTCTTCCTTTTTAAATTTTTGAGTCAGAGTCTCTCTGTCGCCCTGGGTAGAGGGCCATAGCATCATCATAGCTCAAACTCTTAGGCTTGAGCAATCATCTTTCTTCACCCTCCCAAGTAGCTGAGACTTTAGGTGCCCACCAAGACTCCCAGATAGTTTTTTCTATTTTTAGTAGATATGGGGTCTCTCTCTTGTTCAGGCTGGTCACAAACTACTGTGCTCAAGCAATCTGCCCACCTCTGCCTCGCAGAGTACTAGCTAGGATGATGGGAGTGAGCCACTGCCTCGGCCTTCTTCTCTTTCTTCTTTCTCTTCTTTCTGCCTGACAATTACAAACATATGACCTTGCCACTTACTAATCGTGTAAGCTTAAGGGAAAGAATTCATGACTCTGAGCCTCAGTTTTCCCTACCTGTAAAAGAGGAATGAAAGTGTCATAGACCTCACGAGTTGTTCTGAGGTTTAAATGACATCAATAATGCAATGACATTTGCACAGGGCCTACTTAGCAAATGGCAGCTGTAGTTAACACCATCACCTCACTATAAGCCTCTGTAGAAAAGATGATGATCTCAACACTCATCCTAGTTTTTTATTTTTCCCCCTTCATCCTTTTGCTCCTGACTTCTGATTTTATCCCCCTCACCACATACACACACTCAGGTGTTTCGCTGCCTCAAAAGGCCCCTCAAGGACCCCTGAAATTCTGCCTTCTGGGTTCCTGCTCTCTGTTCCCTAGGTTCCTACTTCCAGCTCCCCGCCTTGCCCACTGCCATCCTGCCACGGTGCCTCCGCCCGGCCTCACCCGCTGCTTCTCAGCGATGCCTTTCCTCAGGAAAATGCAGGCAGGGCCCAAGGGGAACTGCATGGAGCTCCGGACACAGCTCAGCCAGCTCCAGTCTCCAGAAGACCCCTCCTTCTTGCCCCAGGGGCGCAGCCTCCTCAGCGTCCCTAGCCTCCCCTCTTTCGCCACCTCTTCCTGCCTCTCTGGGCCTCTCTGTCTGTCCTGTGTCTTCCAGCTGTGACAGCTGGGTCAGAAATCTCCACCAGGCTGGGCAGGGATCAGAGCTGCTCCTGTCTTCCCATCTGGCTTGAGCAGGATGGGTGGGGAGAGCCAGTCCTGGGCTCTGATACTCCTTTATCCCCAGAGTGAAATGGGTAAGTACATTTTGAAATCGGGAATTATAGCAGAGGGCATGTGCTCATTCAGTATTCCAACAGGCATTTGGGGGGCTTACTGTAAGCCTGGACTTCAGGCAGTGAGACAGAGAGGACAGGGCTTTCCCTAGCAAGTGAGGAATGCGTGCAGGAAGGGAGGTCAGGAAGCAGGTGTGCAGTGCCTTCCCTCTGCTCATCCTTCCCTTCCATTCTCCTTGAATAATTCAGGGAGGAAGAGCAAAGTGGTGGTAGTGATGGGAGGGAATTGTGGAGGGTGAGAATCATGGTGGTGTTAGAGCCCAAAGGGGTGGTGATGAGGGTGTCCGCTCTAGGGGGAGGCAGACGGGGCTGGGACCATCTGGTGTGGCTAGTGGGGTGAGGGGAGAGTGCCCCTAGAGGAGCAGTGTGGTCCAGAGTGATGGGGCCTGAAAGGTTGAGATGCACCCATTGAGGGCAGGATGGTGTGTAATGTGGGAGCATGAGCTGGGGCAGGGGGGCATCTGCATGCATCATCCAGCACAGGTGGGTCAAGCAGGAGGCCACACATGCGAATATGGCATGGGACCAGGTAGAGAGAAAAGGACGTCCACTCATGGAGGCAGCATGGTAGAGGTGAAGCCAGGTTACAGTGGGAAAAGCAATCCTATAGGGGTCAGATGGCAATGGAGAAGACATTGGTTACACGGGGATTCCAGTAAGGGTGATGGGAGCCAACTCTCCCACTGTTGGAAAGGAAACTACTAAAATACAAAGAGGAAAAAGTAGAATGAGCCTGATTGTGCTGGACTGGAGCTGGAGGCATCGGAATGTGCACACAGATTTCATTTGCAGAGACATAAAATAAAAATACATGACATCTCAGAGTGTACGGGAATGTTTTGTACATATATTCTACAGCTCTCTCCACCAAGAGAACTGTAGAATTAGTGACACTCCAGTATTAATGAGCACTTGTAGCATCTAGATCTTGACTTTGAAACACCATTCTTAACTAAAAGGAACCAAGGCTTTTAGGAGAAATGGCCAATTCCAAGTCTAGAGCAGGAAATGAACATAAGCCTAAAATATCTAGTGCTTAAAGAGTCATGCGGACATGTTAAAAGAACACAGGCACCTGCTTGAAGAGGCTCCATTGGCCATACTGGAGAATTTGAGAATTGAAATAAATGAACGTAACAAATTATACAGGACAACATAGGGGACCAGGGGTTCATACACAAATGAATAAAAGTAGAAGTTGGAAGTTTGCTATTCCCTTAGCTTGTTCAAAGTACCTCCCTGCAAAATACTAATTTCAAAGGAAAGCATCACTTTATAGTAGACATCAGAGGCCATCCTTTTTTTTTTTTTTTTTTTTGAGACAGAGCCTCAAGCTGTCACCCTGGATAGAGTGCCATGGCATCACAGCTCACAGCAACCTCCAATTCCTGGGGTCAAGCGAGTCTCCTGCCTCCGCCTCCCAAGTAGCTGGGACTGCAGGCGCCC